>JBBBDQ010000145.1:10475000-10765000 GCA_037127315.1 Ascarosepion bandense
ATTAGTAAAGTATAGCTGCATGTTTCGACCAACTGGACCATAGTATTGATATCATTAGATGCATCTTTTTAGCATCTTCATTTAATCTAAGCTAAAATATAAACCTGCATATTTTTCAGTTTAAATAGGCATACTCAATGAATATAGCTTCCCCAAAAAGCTACGTACAAACTCCCTGCAACTCTAATTGTGGCAAACAACTAGTCTGAAGTTACTAGATTTAATCAGTAAGATAAAACATGTGAGAGAATACCAGGATGTGCATTGTGGTGCAGTGGGTATTGACTTGGGACGAGAAATCGAGGAGCCAAGTTCAAATTCCAGTTGAATTCCTTGTGTACACTTACATGCAAATACCCTTCCAGTTATGGGTTAAATAACAGGACAGACTGGGTTCTATAGCCTTGGTCGGCAACCAGTCTACCACAGAAAGAAATGGTAACCTACTATGTGATAATCTTTTGCCCAGTCAGTCATGTCTCTTTTGAGACATGATCACCTAAGCATGTATCATATATGGTACTTAACTGAGTGACTGACTGAGAGAACCCCTCCCCCATCAAAAAATAAATCCAACTTCATTTTATTTCTCATTGAAAAAAGGACACACACAGGTGTGTCCAAAAATTCTGATTCTTAACATTTTTCTATCATGCTATTGTTTGATCTAAAGGCCTTTATACACAATAAATATTAATATATTTATTTTTTATTATATATATACTCACACACACTATTTTATCTGAATATGTAAATGCAAACACATCTATCTATATTATTTATCTTTGCACGTGTCATAAATATTATTTAAGCAAACAATAAATATAAAATGTATATTTTAAAAAAGATAGGTAAAAAGAGCAAATACCTTACAGCTCTGACCAAGGTAAACATAAATCTGTGAAATTTTATCAATAAGCAAATATCTGAAAACTATTTTTAATATTCTTAGATTTATCACTGATTTACAAGCTCGCTAGAATGCTATACAGATAACATCAATATAATGACTGTAAAATTTAATTTTTAAGAAGGGCCTTTGATATTGCAATGAAAACCTAATTAAAATAGCAAAAAAAAAAAAATGTTTTCATTAATTTATTGAAATATTCATTCATGTTGGTATAGAAAATGTCATGCTCACACCTTACAAGAAAACAAAAAAAAAAATCACATATCTTCAAACAAGTTCTCTCTCTGCTTCACATATATTTATTTTTTTGTATATATTCCAAATGTTTGTATATTAATTAATTAATTAATTAACCTCAAACATTTTTACAAAAGGTTTCATGAGTTACATATTTTTTTTAAATTACATACTTAAACAAAATTATATTCCGTGGATAAAGCCTTTATAATTAGATAATTTTATAAAAATGGAGGAGGGACAAATTCAGTGTTTCTTACCCTGCCCCCACCTCCAAGTCTGATTTTAAGTTGGTCTTATCTATTTAAATATTTTATAATCTGACATTACAAATAAAATCAAATTTTTGGATGACGAAGAGCAGGTGTGGGAGAAAGGTATGAAGCATCTGTTTGAATATTTTGGAATTTGCTTCATCTATATTTTTTATCCTCCACCCCCTCACCATACAGATGATGACGGTAGGGAGTGTTAGGGTGCGGTTATGTGTAGTGCAACAGTGTGTTCCTGCTGTTTCATTTATTTTATTGAATTTAAAAAAAAAAAAACTTTTATGTTCAGAGTGAGGGGTGGGGGAGAAGAATAAAAATCAGAAATTGAAATAATGAAAGAACCAAATAATAAAAAATCCCTATTTAATTAGAAGAAGGTTAAAATATTGAAAAAAAAAACAAAAAACAAACCATGGTCTGTTTTCCTGTTACACTTTTATTTTATTCTTTTTTTTCCTTACATTTTTTTTCCACACTTCACCTCCACTTGTGATGCTGATGCCACCATTGCCACCTTTGTGAGTGGGTGGTGGTGGTTTTTTTTTTTTTTTTTTTTTTTTTTTTTTTTAAATAAAGCAATTTGTCATGGTCCTTTGTTTCTCAAAAATTCCAGTGCTGATTGCAAAGTTTGTCAAGAATATTACTTTAAAATAATGCACTAGGGTTTATTAGAAATATGTTCCTTAAACTCATGAGATGGTTTTCAAGAGAGAAGAAAAGACTGTTAAGTAAAGAGCAAAATAAGAGAAATATATTGGATGGAACACACACACACACACACACACACACACACAAGTGTTGATATTTATCTCTGTAGATCTCTGTATATTCACATGTTGACATCAACCCCTCAATCTTCATTGTTGTCTTCTTCAAGATTCTAACTCAGAGAAGCAACTATTAATGATCTTTCTTCTATTCCTAAACAAAATGAGTTTCAATGCCTGAATTATTTGCCCTGCCTCTTTTTTTTCTTCCTTCGTTCATCGCAACCTCAATTTGTTGCATTTTATTTATTTTTCTATCCTTCAAACGGCACCGCACATTGAATACTTTGAACCATTTTTCTTCAGTCGATGGTATTTCAAACTCTTTTACACTTTTAGCTCATCCTTTTCTCCCTCTGAGAAAGATAAGGATAATGAGACAGGTAACCATGGTGATCTACCATACCTGCTGATAGCTAAGAGCTACCATCTGCATGAAAGAGATGACCCCCTCCCACCCTCTACCCCACCCAATCAGGACAAGAGCCAGTGAGAAGTTTGTAGTTGACAAACAGAGGGTCCAGGTTTGACTGGGAAATGAAAAATATTCTTTTATTTATTTATTTTTTTTTTAAATTGAAGAGTGGAAGAAAGAGGCAGAGATGGAGAATACTGTGAGAGTGCATTCATCAGTGGTATTACATGCAACACATGTTATACCTGAAGCAGAAATAGATAAATTGAGTTGGGTGGCAGCAGACCAGTAGAAAAGGACAGTTCAAGAAGTAAAGAAAGGGAAAATATTCTTTCTGATACATTGGAAAATTAAATCTTTGATAAGAGACACTGCATTTACACACACATAAGTGTGTACTGAAAAGTTTTTTGTTCAACCACAAAATGATTCCCAAAAATAATCTGATTTTTAGCCATATAGTAATATTTTGAAGAGTAGATAGATTTGTGTATCATCCGGTTCACACTCTTCCCTGGTCTTTTGAAAAAGAGTAGAGATTTAGCCCTTCTTTCCTGTTTAGGATTGGGTTTCTGGTTCCTAAAGTTTTTTCCTTCTCTATCACTTCAGGTGGACTCTTGTGTCTTCGTGGCATTGTCACTTTGCTTGATGATACATCTTACTCTGTAACGCTACCTCAGGAGGCTCTTAGGCCTTGTACAGGGAGAAAAATCATTGTAAAAAGAGGTGAATTTCATCAAAAACATTTCAACATCACCTCAAGCTGTATTTATTAAAGATCACTGATAAGATACAGCTTTAGCAATTTTATCTTGTTTTCAAGGAAAAGAACAAATGTTTGGTTTTAACATTGATCATTTACAAGAATGATGTGTTGTAGTTTGGTATCTAACATCAATCAATAAATCCCGAGCCTAACTAATAAAAAAACAACTTTCAGGCAAAATTCGATTTTATTCACCAACATAGTCTCCTTCTAGGGTGATACCCTGATTCCAACACTTTTCTAACAATTCAATGCTTTTTTTCTTGAATAATTTGTCTTTGGCCTCAAAATACGCCTCAAGTTTCTGATATTACTTCTTCATTGGAGCCAAATCTCTTTCCCTGGAGCATTATTTTGAGGTCTGTAAACAGCCAGTAGATGGTGAGGTCCAGATCTGGAGAATATGGTGAAGCAATTCAAAGTGCAATTCATGTAGTTTTGCCATTGTTGTGATCGACTTGTGACACAGTGTGCTGTCTTAGTGAAAGATCACTTTTTTCTTCTTCATTCATTTTTTTGACAATTTCTTCCTTCAAATGCTTGAATAATGCTGTATGATATTTGTTATTGATGGTTCTTCCTTTCTCAAGGTAATTGATGAATGAAATTCCTTGCACATCCCAAAATACTGAGGCCAAAACCTTGCCTGCTGATGTTTGTGTCTTTGATCACTTTGAACAGCTTTCACTTGCTGCTGTCCACTTAGATGACTGCTAATTTGACTTCCAGAGTGAAGTGGTGGATCCATGTTTCATTCATTGTCATATATTTATGCAAAAACTTCTTGTTGCATTGAAACTGTTGCAATCAACACTCTGAATCATCAATGTGTTGTTTTTTGATCGACTGTGAGCAAACATGGAACCCACTTTAAACACAGCTTTCTCATTGACAAATATTCACACAAAATGGTGAATACACTGCCTTTTGATATGTTCAACTCCCCTACTATCTCATGCAACTTCAATTTACAATCAGCCAAAACGAATTTGTGGATTTTTTTTTGTGTTTTCCGGGACAACTGCCGATTTTTTGCAACTGTGCATCCAGCATTATTTGTGTCTGTATGACCACATTTAAAGTCAGCATACCACCTCTTAACCATCATTTCTGATAAAGCAGAGTCTGAATAACACTCATCAACAGTATTTTTTCTCATCAAAAACAATGCTTTATCAACACATAAAATTCAGATTTTTCCATTGTTTTGAAAATTTGGGACAGTAGCTTCATTTAAATAACTGTAATTTGCGAACTAACAATTCAATTGGGCCTCAATTTTGTCACATGCCATTTGAAGGTTCGTACTTTATAAAAATCAATATAGATATTTTATTAGCGGTGCCATCTATATGCCAGGCCCAGGACTTATTGAATGATGTGTTATGGAATTTTTCATGTATTTGTTTTTGTCCATTGTAGTGTTTTGGTGAAGAAAAATAATCAAAACTAAAAGTTAGGTGTATTAAATAATTATAATTTTAAAAAATCTGGCCTAACCTACAAAATTTTCTATTTATCCAGACAAACCAGAAAGAAAGATATGCATTACAATTACAAAAATAAAAAAATGTTTCTGAGGATCAGAGGACTGTGGACGTTTTTCAGTTTTTAGAAATTATAAAAATTTCTAAAATGACTACCAATTTTACATTTTTCTTTTTCAGTCTTAATTGAAAAAATATTTATTTTCAAAATATTTCCTGACTTTTAAAAAATTCTCTTTAAAAAATACACACAGAAAATACCTATTTAAAAAAGAAATGTCCTATGTCCCAACTCTCAAAGACATTTTTACCATTTCACAAGAAGGTTTTCTCCTCAAAGTTAAAATCATGCATATAATAACCATCATTGCATTAATTCTTTAACACTAAATATCTTTTGCATCCCCAGTTCCAATGGACCTATACAGAAACTTGATAACAAATATAAGTGGGGGAGTAGGGATAAAGTTAGTGGGTGGAAAAACTTAAACTATTCATGAATGAAAGTTTTTAACTTAATTTGTTTAACGTTTCAGTTTTATGATCCTGATCATATGTTATTACAAAAAACATAAAACCTTAGAATGTGAAAGAGTGTAGCCACATAGATGCAAATGTTTGTAATGCGATTGTCATACAACACTGCAATTATATAAAGATATAAAAAAAATAAAAATGTACTTTATTTTACATAGTATTTCAGTGAACACATGTATATCACATAAATACACACTTTAAACTAAAAGTATTTGATGTGTGTGTATGTGTAAGTACATCTAGTGAATCTCTTTTATCAAAAGGTCGGCTAGCTTACAAGTTAGTGTATCAGTGCAGACTTGCTTGCTAGCTTTACAAAAGACCTCACTAGGTCGTCGTCTTCTTCCTCCTTCGTAGACTGCAACAATAATGATCAGATAGTTGACGACAATGACAAGCTGATCCACCATCATATTGGCAGTGGGTGGAGGATACTACCAGAACCTGTACCTCTTGTAATATCTTTCTTTTCTTTTTTTTCTACAATTTCATTTCACTCTCTCTGCACATCGACGATGCAGGAGTGAACCCTAGCAGCAGCATTGATTTTCATTCTTTGTCACTTCACGGCTAGCAGTGCAGAAAGAGAAGGAGAAATTTAAGGAAAGAGGGAATAATAGGGTGACAAGTAGAAATAAGAAATACACAGTTGAAAGAGAGAGAAGGAGGTAAGAGGCAAACAAGGGTTAATTAGGGAGGGTGTGAAAATAGTGTAACGTGCGCACATTCATTCATATTTAGTGAAGTGAGTACAATTTCCATTTACACAAGTACGCAACACAGGAAACCCGAACCCTTTGTCACTTTCTTCGGAAGTAAGGAGCAGTAGAAATAAAGAAAAAGGTGGTTAAGAAGAGAAAATGGCACACATACACAGATCGATGAATGCCTGATTCAGTGATTCAATAAATCAATATAGTGAGATAGAAATGCCTGGACGAGATAGGTAGATAGTTCATTCACAGAATGTAAAAGTAAAAGAAAGAAGCCGCAGTGTATATGGACACGCTATTCTTTTAAGTTTTATCTTTTTCTTTTTTTTTTTTTTTTTTTTTTTTTGTTTTGTTTCGCTTCGCAGACGATAGAAAGAACAGGAAAAATAAACGATTTGAAAACAGATTAAAAAAAAGGAAAAGAAAATAAAGGAACAAAATCGAAAAAAATATACTGAAGTTACAAGTAAGAAGAGTAAAAGTTAAAACGAAAAATAAAATGCAAATCTTACATACGTATTGAAAATAAAGATTAATAATTTATGGTTCTCAGAAATAAAATGAAAAGAATTTAGCTGTGTAGTTAAAAAAAAAAAAAAAAATTACAAGTATTCAATTTCCATTCATTCCTTTACACACACCAGATTCCTTTTCTTGCCGGAGATAGTAACTGGTTCAAAGGAAAGGCACACCAATATGAAATAAAGAAGAAAAAACTCTATCGGAAAGCAGAGAGAAAGAGAGAAAAATGAATTTATGTAGGCAGAAATATCGATTTATTCATTCATTCACAGATTTGTGGTCACACACACGTCATGGGATCCCTTCTCTGTTGATACCGGTTCTAAAGGTGGTTAAGGAAGACATACTATAACTGAAAAACAGGAGCAAAGATGCAAGTTACTACAAAGGCACATTTAACTACTTAAAGCCGTCATAAAACCGGCACATTCTCACGCAGTTATCATATTTACTCTTCTTCCCCTAAAATCTTACTTTTATTTTTATTAAATACGGTACACTTCAATCTGTGAGAGATGGAGTAGAAAAAGAAAAAAAAAAAAAAGATATGCACATCAACATAAAATAAAAATGACATGCATTTAACAATGTTCATTCATACGAATTAAGAGGAACCCTTCACGTTCACGTGAGAAAGATATACAAGAGGGGCCGAAAAGTTCTCGGCCCAACCAAGAAAGAATGTTCCGATATTTGTTCTCATTTTCAGAAAAGGGTTAAGATGAAAATTTTTCAACAAGCCTTTGTACTTCGACTTAAAACTAAAAGGAAAGGGATCACAAAGATAGGACATTTCTGCCCCAAATTAACAGAGCAGTGTTTTAGTTTATTTTACGTCTATTTATGCATACATGATGGAGATTTTCGATAACCGGTGGGTTAAAACGATATTATTATTATTATTATTATTATTTTTTTATTTTTTTTCAGAAAAAATAGAATATTGTTTTACAAGGAAGAGCATGGGGAATACGGGTTGAGAGAGAGAAAAGTAAGGAGTAAAAAGAAAAAGGGAGAATGAGAAGAAGAAATAATTTTATAGTCATGAATTCACCGAAAATCTGTACACTACAGACTCCTCCACCCGCAAGAAAATGTTCATCTAACATTTTTAGTTCTCTTGGAAAAGTAAAATTAAGGGAAGGAGTCTGTAGAAGAAAATCACCATTTTTTTTTTAAGTAATGCTTTCTTTTATAAATTCATGAAATTGAAATGATTATCATTTCTCATCTCATTTCAAACAAGAAAACATTCTTTCCTTCTTTTATTCCTTTCGTATTTGTGTTCTTCCCTTCCTTTTCACCTTCTTTCTTTTCTTCTTTCCTTTCTCTATGCTTAGCACTAAAAATCGCTTACAAGTTCAAGAAAGACAGAAAGAAAATGAAGAAAAGGAAAATAGATTTTTCAGTGGAGGATAGTTAGTGAATACAAGTTACACAGACACACATACAGAAAGAAAGAGAACAGAAAGAGACAGAGAAAAGAATAAGAATGCACAAATTCAAGTAGGAATAAGCAAAAAGGAACAGAGAGGGGAACTTACCACTCATACACATTATAGACGCAAAAATAAATGTGCAGAGAATACAACCATACACAAAGATTATCCTACTGTTTTCTGCTAGAGTACTCACTCCACATACTAGCCTAACAAAAGCGAAGGAAGAATTTTCCAAAGGATAACAGGAGGTGGAATATTCCACAAGAATTCTGTTGTCATAAAAGGATGCTTTTGGATATAAAACAAAAGGCCGTCTTGTTTCATTTTGCTTCAGTGCCTAAGAAAAAAACAAAAAACAGCAATCTCATCATCACTGCTTGATTGGAAAAGTTTTAAATAAAGTAAAACGTTAATCAAAAATTAATTGCTAGGATTTGGCTAGACTAAAAGGACATGAATGGAAAATTTTTCCAAACATCAACTGCCCTTTAATAAATAGATGAATAAATAATG
Organism: Ascarosepion bandense; assembly: GCA_037127315.1. Classification (NCBI taxonomy): domain Eukaryota; kingdom Metazoa; phylum Mollusca; class Cephalopoda; order Sepiida; family Sepiidae; genus Ascarosepion; species Ascarosepion bandense. The sequence goes on from JBBBDQ010000145.1 coordinate 10,483,585, forward strand.
ATTTTTATTTCTGCTTCTGCAATCTAGTTTCCATCTTTGTCTAATGACACCAGCCATTTACTTTAAAATGTTTTTTTTTTTTAGAATTTAAGGTAACTATAGAAAATATAGTAATATCCAAAGTGGTCACAAATTTCTAGTTAAGAACTTTTCAAAATTACTGAGCTAACAAATTTACAAAAACTAATAATGAATATGTAGATAGTGTGATACTGGTGCATTTCTTTTCACACAAATTTACTTGGGAAAAAGCATAGATCCATCTTAAGCCTTTCTGCTAAGGTTTAACAACAAGATAAACTGAGCTGTCTAGCCTTGGATGGCAACCAGTCTAAGAGAAGGAAAATTCTGAATTTAAATTGTAGAGAAGGCAGTAGATAACTATTATCTTTCTAAAGAATTCAATGCAATTCTATGATAATAAATAAAAGGAACTTGTGAAGAGTTTGTTGAGGAAAATTCTAAATTCCAAACCATGAAGAAAAATTGCTATATTTCCTGAGAAGTCAGAGTGATTCGCAGATAATAAAGAGAATCTACAGAGAGTCATAACTGACTATCTTCTGAAGGGACATTACATCAAAAAAACAAAAAAAAAAAAAAAAAAAAAGAAATAGTCATTATTCTAGGAGTAGTAATCATCTTCATCATTCCGGAACTTTCACACTAACATTGACAGTTTTGCTTTTACTAGGAATCCACTAATTGTCATTTTGTCTTTTGGCTGATTCTGTCAGGCTCTTAAACACTGTTTACAGTGCTCCAACCACGATAGGCAGTACTGTCACTTTTACATTATTTTTGTTTTCTTCTAGTTTTACTTAGGGTTTGATGGAACAAAAAAGTCCATCATCCAACATGTTATGTTCTTGTCCACAAACACTTAATCTGGTAGTATTGGCACCACCACCATCATGAGTAGATATGTTAAGGAATAATTTTGATTAATCTGAACAATATGATGTATAGTATGCTTATGTAGCATACGGGGGAAATCTAATTTATGACTATTCTACTGGAAAGCCAGTAAATGGACAATAAACAGCTGTTTAAAAAAAAGAACAGATTGTATCCTATTGTTTAATTTAAATAAAACTAATTTGGCCACATAGTTTTTAAAAATATTATTTTAATTGCTTTATTCTCATAAAAGCCGTCATAATTGTAGAATAGAGTTTTATTCTAATGCCAGAAGTGTAACTCTTCCGATTAGAATAATAAGTTGATATTCATAAAGAGAGATTGTAATTTGATTATCTGAGAGTAGATTACCAACTTGCAGAAGATGAAGTAACACATTCATCTTGCCTTAATGCCACATTTGAACACTGTATCTTAAAAAAACAAATCTTGACCTTCACAAAAAAAAAAAAACAAGAAAAATTAACATGATATAGGTAGAGTCACATAAAAGAGATAGACAGAATTAGGTATATACAGAGTGCAATGGTTAAATTGTCACTTTTTTTTAAATGTTGTGCATATGTTTTGTTCATTTTTGCTTTTGTCAACTAATCAGTATAGTAGGGTCAGTTGGGCATCATCATCATTTAACAACCATTTCCATGCTAGCATGAGTTGGATGGGGTTTTCTTGATGACTTGTAAATTGAACCATCATGAAATATTGGATCAAGTTTTACAGCTTATGCCCTTAACACTCAGTGACCTTTTTTCTTTGGAGGTTGGTTAAAGGAACAAGTCTGCTATACCAAACCAAGACTTTGGAAGAACTTAAAGGGTGAATACAAGAAGTTATGTCTTCCATATCACAAGAGTTCCTGGCGAAATCAGTTGAGGTGCTTCTTGGACGGCCCAAGAAGCTATCAGCAAATATCCATGCACATATCAAATTTTAAATAAAACATCATGCTAAATACTTTCCACTCATATCCATTTCTTGCTAAAATTCCAGTTAATAAATTTGAACTATTTTAAAATAGGGAGTTACTTTTCAATTACCATATATATATATATATATATATATATATATATATTAGTTAGGTTTTGGTCATAGTTAAATTAGATCAGGACTCAATTGTATTAAAAAGTGTTCAATACAATTATACTGTAGAACTCTTGAATATTTTCATTTGGAAGTAACTCATGAAAATATATATGAGAGATAAGGTGATCATGCTCTCTCTCTCTCTCTATATATATATATATATATACATACATATATATAGTGTGTGTGTGTGTGTGAATAATTGATAAAGCTGGTAAGTTTAGATAGATAGTTTAGGTAAAAACAGATAAAGAGGTGTAGACAAACAGAGATATATCTTATTATAATTCTGTTTATCCCTCTCTTAGTAAAAAAAAGGAAGTGTTTAACATTTGTTTCAGTGAAATGGAAAAAGTTGTCAATTTCAAATCCTTTCATTTTTACCAACTTTTCTTAAATAACAACCAGCATTCATATTTATTTCAATATTTTGTTAAATTTGTAAAGCTCAAATATTTAATGACATGATAGAGGAAATTTTAAGGATTTGTCTAGAACTCACCTTCAGTTTTATCAGTCATTAACCTAAGATTAATCAGTAAATTCAAAGAGAAAAACAATGAAATCTTCATGGATATTTCTAGTAGACATAATAATAAATATAATTGTCATTTTCTTCCTCCTGAATGACACTTATTGAACAGGCTGATTTTCACTTGTATAGTACCAAGGATATCTGATAAAAACATTGTAGTGTCGTTGATAAATTTTGAGAAATTCTAACAACTTTTCCATATATATTTTTGATATTTAATCAAGATTATTAAGCATACAAGATAATTGCCTATTTGCTGCATGGGAAAACTTTTATATTGTTCTAATGAAGTTCTATTGGGAGTCCCTTAACGATTTTAATCACACATATCCATTAACAACCAAGTCTTTACATTGTTTTGCGTATTTTCCTCCCTTTTCTCCTTTTCCTTGTCTTGCATCTCATTAATTATCTCATTAACTAAACATATTTTCTTTTGAAATGTTCATAATGCTTATTAAATAACTTTTACTTTATAGGCAATACCAATTACCAACAAAAAATATCTAAAGATTTGTGTGTATATCTAAAACTCTGATGTTCACTCATCATATATGTGTGCCTAAGTTTGACTGAAATACATGCTCATCCAAATGTATATGCACAAAGTTATTTCTTACTCAGAAAATGCCCTTTCTATGAAGATGATAATCCACAAACACACACACACACACACACACACACATATACACATCACCTGAAAAATGAATACTTGAACATGCACATTCATTTTATTATATCTTCACGTGTGTGTGTGTGTGTGTGTGTATATATAGTTTTAAGGTATGCTATATCTATGGGTTAAAGTGCTCAATATCAGGGATAGAGTCTATGTAGATATAAAAGTGGATATTGAAGTGAACACCTAGAGGTGACAGTGTGTTTCATGCTGAACGCAATCATTATGACCTGGTGACTGCATTTAGTATGAAACAGATTGTTGCCTCTTCAATGTGCACTTATATATATATATATATAATTCCAAGTGAAGAGGACTCAAGGTTTTTTTTTATTTTGAGTACTCTGGCATTTATTTTATTATAAACAGTGCTCAATATAATGAGTATTATAGAGCTTAATATTATAGTTATGTATCAATTTTACATTTGATACATAACTATATATATATATATATAGGCACATTGCCAAGTTATTAGAACATTTGCTTTCTGACCATGTAACCTGGGTTTGAATCTCACCATATTTGATTTGTCAGGTGACTTCTTGATGTTATTGGTCTGGAAGAGGCAATCCCAGCATGCCACGAGTTGGCCCAAGCCTTGTAAGGGAAATTGGGTAAATGGATCTCTTTAAGGAGCCCTTGATTGTTAAGTTAGTTCAAAGTTACAAGTCATCCTGGCTGAGGGTTAGGGTTAGCATTCTGGCATTATTCAGACTGCTGTTTATGCTAAATAATGCACTTTCTTGTGGAGCTGTAAATATCTATATATATATATATATGGGGTGGTCCAAAAGTAGGTTGATAGTAGATGATAACATTTTAAGATTACATATTCATTTATATTTACTAATAAATTATTACACTGACAACAAAGCGCTTAAATTTTATCAATGCAGGTGATAAAAATGTTGTCCATCACAATTTACACAGCTTTGAAGTTTATCCCTCACCCTTTGACAAACATACTTACACAAGTCTCTTTAGGTGTTAATTTCTTGATATTCATCTTTTCTATAATTTCTTAAATCACCAACACTTCTTGGTTTTCAACAAGAACATGCTGGCCAGTTCATTCATCAGGAAATGAATGAGCAAGATACTCATGCACAAATACCATAATGAACACCACTGTAACAATATAACCTATACACAAACCTATTCCACCTACTGTCGACCTACTTTTGGACCACCCTATGTTAACTCACATAAACATATCACTCCACATGGAGAATAGTTTAGAGAAAAGTAATGTGTGTAGGCTCGCTCTCTCTCTCTCTATATATATATATATATCTAAACTTATTTATAAATGGAACTTTGTCTGTGTGTGTCCGTTACCTATAGACTCTGAAATGGCTGAATCAATTTTCTTGAAAATTTACACAGTTGTACTATAAGCGTCTGCGAGTGTTCTTAGCTAGGTATTGTATCCAGGTACCCCCAATAAATATCGAAAATTGATAATCGAAAAAAATCAGGTGATAGAAGGAGTGGTCCGATTTTAATCAAATTTGATACACTCATAGACAAAGACATAAGAAATGATACTCAGAAGTTTCAAGTTTGCAGTTCTTACAATAGTGCAGAAAATCGATTATATATATATATTTATATATATATATATTAAAGGCAAGATGTTTGTGTGTGTCTGTTTATCTGCCTGTATGTCTGTATTTTTTCAGCCCTTTTATTTTAGGTTTTGCTTCAGGTTTGGCTCTAAGTAGGTATAATTGTAGTTCTTAGTCTCAGCCATCATACCATTTACTCAGAGGACTTATTTAGCCTTCAAAATTCAGTTTACAACAAAAAAAAACTTATTTGAGATCGATACCAGGAAATCAAAATTTGACTTACATCCATTAATTTTTCTTTCAGTCTACGGTTTCGCTTTAACTGAAAACAACTATTGCTTTTTAGCCTTTCGTGCCAACGTCCAAAGAGTCTGAGCTCCAGGACCATGGATTAGTTTTAAAGCTTTCATTACACCCGAGCAACACCAGGCTATACTGCTAGTATATATATATATATATATATATATATATATATATATATATATATAAAGGCATAAATCTTACATCATCAAAGAAAAAGAGAAAAACACAATGTCAAGTCAAGAGCTGAAGTTAATTTCCCAATATATTTATGGGCAGGCAACCATGGAAAGCAGGTTTCATCAATCAATAATGCCAAACCAATTTCTAATCAGTTTGTTTATCTCAGTGGCCAGAGCCCATGTTTTGATACTGACCAATCAAGCCCATTACACCAGATGAAAGTGGATCAAGTATTGACGGCTGGTTCAGATAGCAACTTTGTCAATTGCACTTGAGAGAAACTTAGGAAAATTGAAACTGAGTAAGTAATGATAAAAATCAGAAATCATCAGTTAATTTTCTGCTCTCAACTGGTTTTACTATTTGAGGCTTTATCTTTCTCTCTTGTACAAAAAAATAAATTCTGTTAGATAGAGATCAATGATAAAAGAGTAAAATAATAATAATTATTATTATTATTATACAGAGAAAATGTTTTGATTATATCAAACTTTTGGAATACAAAATAAAAATATTACATCAGCAATAATATATCAACCAACCATATGTAGTGTTCATGTAAGATTGGTTTATGTCAAGGTTGATAATAGGTTTTACAGATTTTTATCACTACTGCCTGTATTGTAAGGTTGTTAAGTGTTATTAGCTTTTGTTTTTTGTTCTGTCAACTATCATTGAGCAAGGATAAAACATATAGTCAAAAAATTTATTTTGTGGAATAGAGTTCTCCAAGAGGACTTTAACCTCTTGAAGTCTATAGTCAACTATTATCTATCCTACATATCCTTCCTTGCACACTTCGACATGGTGTAATTGCTAGCTCTAAGTTGTCTCATTAGAACCTATTACAACTGAGTAGTGAGTTCGATTCTAACTGGGCACCCCACAATTTTGGCCACATCTAAGAGTCGCTTATTTCTTCTTTTTATGCCCTTAAGACAACTTTATTCAGCAACCCTCTACCTTGAGTGGCTCTAGGGCATTATATCAGGTGAACAATAGTATTAAAAAACTGGCAATGAGTGTTCAGAAAGAATTGTGTTCATGCTTTTCCAAGGGTATCAAGTGCAATAAACCTTTTTTTGGTCAATGTTTTTTTCTGTCCTGAGAAGCATTATGTTATGCTCAGATAAAAATAAAGGGAGGTAGTGTTGGAGTTTACCAGAAATATGTAACACTGGACAAAGACTTCATTGCACAAATTTAATTTCTTAACTGATTTTTCATATTAAGAAAAAACAAATTATTCAACTTGCTGTTTACGTAAAATTATAATCTGAATAAATGTTTAAATACCGTCGTCTTTTAAAATTTGCCACTATGTAAGTGGTTAAGTAAATTGGTTTAATATGTGAATTGATAAAAAGTAAGAGAGAATCAATATTATTTTATTTCTATAATTACCATTACTTTATTATGACAAAATTTTCATAGATATTTAACTGCCTCAACTAAGTTGAGGCTATTGTCAACAATCACTGCTCATAAATGTTTTCTTTTGCTAAGGCTTCTGCACCTCCCAATGTGTATTTTTGATCATTCTTCTATGCAAAATCATTCAGATTCAATGGCTTTCATTTATCAAAAGCAATTTTCAATTCATTCCATAAATGTTCAATTCGATTTAGGTCAAGTGCAATTCAGAAGGTTGTTTCATTACTCTTGCCTTATTAGTCTTCTTAAACCATTCGGAGGTGGTTTTCAAAGAATGTTTTCAGTTGTTGTCATGTTGGAAGATGGATCACTTGTCTAAGCTAAATAGCTAAGGATTAAAGATAAAAAAAAATTGAGCTGATATTCTGGTGAATCCATCTCACACCCCAATCCCACAATTTTGCTAAGTCTTCTTGTTCCTGCTGCCTTAAAGCAACTGTTGGTCCCAATCCAAGGGAAATGACTGCAAAAAATACCCTCCTCCCCCAAATTTATAGACAAATCATACAGATGCATGCTGGGATTTCTTTTGAGCTAATAAGATAAACCACTTCTTGCTCTCATCTGCCTTTTTTTTTATTTTCTTGTTTTGAAGTAAGAATTCTATAATCACTTGACTGTATCCCTTTTGTGTCTTAAAACTATTCTTACTGCGCCTACATTTGTCTTTTGCATATTGTTTGCTTGATATTATTTTTGCCGTGTTCTTTTCTTTCTTTATTTTGTTATTTTTATTGGAAACTTTATAAATTCTGTTTATTGGGCATTTCTGCCAATTGCATTTAACCAATTACTTGACAGCAACACCATAAATTAATGGGTTGGTATTTTTATATTGTGCACTATTTTGTTTTTGTTGATTTTTGTCAAATATAATATTTTTGTTATATCCTAAATTTTTATTTGTCTGACCAAATAAATATATTCTAGTAATTATTTGGTAGAAAAATATATCATAAAAGCAGATTCCTCCTGCATCAATGCACTTGATTCAGTGTTGAGTATTAATCCCATAGTTCAACACTATAAACAGTAAAAATTTCAGATCAATATTTGCTATCCTGTGGATATATTAATACACCTTTATTTTTATATATATATATATATATATATATATATATATATATATATATATATATATATATGGGTGCTTTGATAATTTTGTTCCTTTTTTTTTTCATTTATTTTAATACTATTTTAACAAATTATTCAATAATATAAAATGTTAAATGCAAGTTGTAGAGGAAGAATAGAGCTGTAAAAACATTGTTTTTTTTATTTATTTTAATCCAATTATTCATCAATAATTTTAAGAAATTGGTTGATAAAATAAATTTATGGGCGGAAATTGTAGAGAAAGAATAGAGCAACAGAAAACATAAAACACTATGGCAAAAATACTGAGTGTGTTAATAAAATGAACACTGGATGATGTAAGCAAAATTTATCTGATGAACCAATATACAGGGTGTCTCCCAAAAATATATTAACTTTTTGACTTCCTGTAACTTAGTGAATTTTTTTTTTTTCAGATCCATGCATTTAAATTCATTTAAACCATTTGTAAGTCAATAAACACTGCATTTATTCTCATTTAAAAAAGAGAACATATCTTGGGAGACACTCTGTATATATTTTCACACTTAGAGTAATCATATAATCTGTTCCAAAAAAAATGGTGAATATTACCTTAAATTTAATCATTCTAATTACTAAAAATCACTTAATAAACAAAGAACTTAAGAATTAAATTCTCATTTTCTTTTATAGTAAACATGTTTTTACAATTTATCATGAAATTGAAGCACCAAACTAAAGAAAATGGATTCAGTGAATTGTTTTTTTTTCCTTTTTATTTCTTCATCTAAGATCAGTTTCGACAGCATTCAGATTTACATTCTCCTGTCGGTATAAATAATGTTAAAAAACAATCATCTTGCTTTTTGGGAATCTCAAGTCAGAATTTGATTTTGCCAGTAAACTACCTGTTCTTGAAGGTGCCATTATTTTGGCTTCCTAAAAGGCAAACATGATTCACCAAACTATTACTGCCACATTTCTAACCATCATACCATCATCATCATCATCACTGGTATTTTCTTCTTTCCTATTTACTTCCTCTTCCTTCTTCATCTACATCCTCCATGAAAAGCTAGTGAAGAACACGACAAGAACATTGCACAATGCCCTATAATTAACTTATGAACCATCTGCTTCTGCAGCCTTTTAAGAAAACAGCAATGAGAAGCTTAAGGCTACAGGGGGGTCAGTTGAGATTAGAATTCAAAAGATGGTGGGGGGTACAGCTATTAGCCAAGCACTTCAACCCCACCACCACTACCATCATCTTAATTCTGCTGAAACTGAAAGCACTGACCAGTACAGCAAAACCATCTGTCGGTCCATCCGTCTGTCTGTCTGTCTGTCTGTCATCTTTAAAGAAAGAAGGTGGAGGAAAATGAAGACACCGCCGCTGATGAAAAAGCCAAATGATGATTACAATTTATAGGACAATTCAAAGAAAGAAGAGAGGAATTGTTAGAAGTAAGCTTCTGAGAGTAAACATTGACCAATTCCAGTGATGGAACCATCTGCCTGAACACAAGGCCATCTGCAAGAAGAGTAAGTGATAGAAAAAGAATGGTCAGAATTGTAATGGCATTGCAGAGAGCGAATTGAGGGAGAGAAATTGCTTGCATGCACCATTTTAGGGAATGTTTGAAGAATTAGAAGCTAAATGATGACAATTGTTCTTGGCTTAATAGTAATGAAAATTGCACAATTCCAAAAGCAAGTCGAGCAACCTCTTAGCCCAATTTTAACATAAAAGGGAAACTTTCAGGTTTACAAGACTTGTGGTCAATAGACTGGCATTCAAGATTTAGAAAGTAACTAAAGGAACAAAGGGGTTGGGTCTGACAGAAAGCACAAAAGCTTGATTTGATTGTGTGGAAAAAGACCTTGTAATGCTGTTAATGGAACTACAGCACCATTTGATCAAATGAAAGCCATGGGAAATATTTATTAAGAAATTTCAGGAATATTTTCTCTTTGAAGCAAATCCAAAGAAAATAATATTTTAATATTTTTATTCTTATCTGAATGCAACTTTGATAGGAAAATTATATATATATATATATATTGTTTAATTACTTAGTTTCTGGTCATAATAAGGTTAGACCAGTGCACATTTGTATTAAAAAGTGTTCAATACAATTATATTGTAGAACTTTTGAATATTTTCCATTTGCATAACTTGTTTACAAATGGAATATATATATATATATATATATATATATATATATATATATATAAACTTGTCTAATGAAGTCCCAAAAGATGAAATATGACACAAAAACTTTTCTGTCATATCTTTTTCCTCTGAAATTATTCTTGATATACATTGAAAAAAAAAACCTTTTTCCTCTCTCTCTCTCTCTCTCTCTGTGTATATATATATATATTCTTCTATGTAATCCTTTTCACATTATTATTATGAATTTCTTTTATGTTCCCCTAAAATAAAACAAGTAATCCCTCTTGACTCATAGATGCAAAACATACATCTGCCTAAATATATTCTACCTATTAATTTAAATTTTGAGATTTAATTTTCTAATTTCATGTTTAAGCTTTAGTTAAAATTAAATTATATAAATAAAAAATTATATAACACAATCCCAGCATTATAATATATAACTACCATGAACAATGAGAGAAGCAAAAAGTCAAATCCTGGAATGGCCAGTTCATAATATGCACCTGATGATTGCATAGTACATGAAACTCCAAGTCATGCTACAGACGTAGGATAATATGTATATTTAAAAATATATACTTTATAAATCTGTTCTATTATACTGAGCACTGTCTTATTAAGACCAGAAATATATATATATATATATATATATATATATATATATATATATTTTTAATCATATCACCCCGAGCAAGGCGGTAACGCCACTGATGTGCAGGGGGCTATGTAAGAATGAAAAGATTGGAAAAGAGAAAGCTGGAAACCACATCCTAAACAGGGAACCAGGCGATAGTTTAGTCTATCTAATGTGTGTGTATATATATATATATATATATATATATTTGTGGATGACTCATATATTATGCTCTTATTACGATTGAGCTCTCTAGAGAAGAAAATTTTAAAAACAGTTTCCACTTCAGCTATATGCGTGACTCTTCAGAAATGAATTGAGTTCTCTCAGTGACTGGCGTGTGTAAACACTGCTGATATTAAATATTAAAATTTCCCTTCTCTGATACCATGCGTCAATAGCTTAGGAGGTAGCGACTCCAACTGACACCAAATCAATCGAGTTTCGATCCCGGCCAGAGGCAAGTGGATGTGTCTAGCCACACTGACGAGCTGTGATACAGCAAAACAGGCTTGTATATGGATGACTAAAATATATATAAGATGCAGAACATTATCAAATATTGACAGTATATAATTAATATTCAGGACTGAATTAAAAAGGAAACTTGAAAATAGAAATTTGAGTAAAAGAAAATTTTTTTCTCAGTCATTTATAGACATATATTTTTCTTGTGAAAAGAATCAAGAAAAGTTCGACATTCTATTTCCTAAGTTTCTTAGATATAATTCTAAGGAAACTTTAAAAAAATTTTAGACAGGTTTAATCATGATCAGATATGAACAGTAAGGTGTTCAAGAGTATCAGAGATCTTGCTCGATATATGTGATTTAATCAGTGATAAAACACTCAGTTCTTTTCAATATTCATGTGGAAATTTATTGCAGAATATCCCTAATAGCTGCATTAGTTGTATCAGCGTTTAAAAGCATTAAAAAATGTTCTATGTAAAAATGTCCTTTCAAATTATTGAAAATTTTGAACACAAGTAAACAATTCATATGAAAATTCCCGACTTTGTAAAATCACACCTTTTTAATTTGTTTTGATGTAAACTAAGTATTAACTGAAGCCTTTTAGAATTTAACTGAAAAAAGAGTGCATATGAGGAATTTGGAATTAGAAGGTACTTTCTGCAGCAAAATAAAAAAACAAGAAAATCTTGCTTAAAGTTTTGTCAGCTTTTGAAATGCCATAACTTTTGATCTATTTGAGATAAACCACTTAATTTTTGTTTTTAAAGGGAAGCTAAAAGCATGTACTTTCACATACTGATACTTAACTAATTTTCACATATTTGGCAGAAAGTACATTCTTGTACTGAAAGCCTCATATAGATTAAGAATTTTGAATCATACAGTTATGTTTGGATATGGCTTCTTAATGTTTACTATTCAGATATTTATTATAAGACAGAAATTATTTTCTGACAAGTTATTTTCTTGGTAAAGTTTGGACCTCTGCAAAGGAAAATTCTTCATACATTGGGAATATGCAGAAACTAACTAATATAGATTGATTATATTTTGAGGGCTGTTTCAGAAGATTTTCTATCAGGTAAACATGTGAGAAATTAAAAAAGTTAATTCCTACTAGAATCTATTAAAATTCTAGGAAAGATTAACTGATACATAAGAGATGCCAGTGCCTGATGAACTCAAAGAAAGAAACAGATGAAGCTGGATGAAATTGGTAATGAGTCATCCTTGTATGGAAAAAAATAATTCCCCTAGAGTAGCAAAATGGGTAAGTGGGTCCAGTAGGGAGTGAAAGAGTTATCAACTAAAGAAAGGACAGAGCATGTAATTGAGCCACTCAAAATTCTGGACATTTGTGTTGAAAACAACTAGAAGAGATGACCACTGATTGGTTTAGGGGTAGGAGATAATTGATAGTGGTGAGACTGGTGCTGCTGTGTGTGTATGAATGATGGAAATCTCCAAGACTCAATGGCAGCAAGTTGAGCTAATAAGCACCAGGTGGCAGTTAATGACATTTTCCTTATCAGCCCAGAGATGTGGGTTATTTGCAAGGCACAAATTTCTTAGCAGAGTTCCAAATATTATTCATTGGTTCTCATTAAATGAGAGAGGGGGCATATAAAAAGGTGGGGGGGCAGTAAGAATGATGATACAGAGAAGAGAAGGAAAAAAAAGGTAAAGGGGGGGAGTGGATCACAACAAAGTGAGAAGAAAAGAAAAGAGTCTAAAAAAGAAAAATAACAGCACCCACTCCCAAGTTGTAAAAAAAAGAGAAAAAGTATTTTTGAGGAAGAGTGAGAGGGATAGGTAGAGTATGCTCAAGACCCTGTTGAATTTAGGCATTGTAAGGATATCTGTTGTGGTGTAGTTGATATCGGCTGGGAATGGCAAATCCAGGAGCCAAGTTCAAATTCCAGTTGGATTCCTTGCATTCGCTTACGCACAAATACCCTCGAAAAAGAAATTAATCTATCTCTTCCCTCCAGTTATGGGTTAAATAATAAAACAGATTGGGTTTTATAGTCTTGGCTGGCAACCATTCTACTGCAGAAAGCAATGGCAACCTACTGCAGGATAATCTTCTGCCCACTCAGTCATGTCTCTTTCGAGACATGATCACCCAAAGCGTGTATCACATATGGCACTTAACTGACAGAAGGAATGCTGAATGGGTGTTCTGGTGCCATGGATATCGGATAAAAAATCGAAGAGCTGAGTTCAAATTCTAGTTGAATTCATTGCATTCGCTTACGCACAAATACTCTTGAAAAAGATATTAATCTGTTTCTTCTCCCTCCAGCTATGAGTTAAATAGCAAGATAGATTGGTTCTGTAGCCTTGGTTGGTAACCACTTTACTGCAGGACAATTTTCTGTCCAGTCATGTTTCTTTGGGCGCATGATTACCCAAGTGTGTATCATGTATGGCACTTAACTTACTGATATTTGTAGATACATCAATAATCATAAAGTACTTATTTTGCACAGCAATTTTTCAGCATTTTCCTTGACGTATATTAATTGCATTCATCAACACAGTAAATATTTCAGATCAAAATTCTGCTAATATCCCCTTTCTTTGGCTACTGTTTTATTGATCTGCCCTTGTATATCTAAATCTAATCTTATTTATAAATGAAACTTTGTGTGTGTCCGTTACCTATAGACTTTGAAACGGCTGAACAGATTTTCTTGAAAATTTACACAGTTGTACTATAAGTGTCTGCAAGTGTTCTTAGCTAGGTTTAGTGTCGAGGAACCCTCAATAAATATTGAAAATTGATAATCAAAAAAATCGGGTTATTTTTAATCAAATTTGATACACTCATAGACAAAGACATAAGAAACGATATTCAGAAGTTTCAAGGTTGCAGTTCTCACTATAGTGCAGAAAATCGATAATATATATATATATATATATATATATATTTATATAAAAGGCAAGAAGTTTGTGCGTGTGTCTGTCTGTATGTCTGTATTTTTTTCAGCCCTTTTATTTTAGGTTTTGCTTCGGGTTTGGCTCTAAGTAGATATAATTATAGTTCTTATTCTCAGCCATCATACCATTTACTCAGAGGACTTATTTAGCCTTCAAAATTCCCTTTACGATGAAATACTTATTTGATATCAATACCAGGAAATCAAAATTTAACTTACATCCATTAATTTTTTTTCAGTCTACGGTTTTGCTTTAACTAAAAGCACCTATTGCTTTTTTAGTCTTTTGTCCAAAGAGTCTGAGCTCCAGGACCATGGATTAGTTTTAAAGTTTTCATTACACCTGAGCAACGCTGGGCTATACTGCTAGTATGTACATATTTTTTTATCTGCAAAATCATAAGAAAATTCTAACTGAATCAATATATGTGCAATGAATAATCTGAAACATCTGTTTTATCTTTAATAACACAAGAGGTGCTGAAAATTGTCAGACTGACTCACTTGATAAAAATCAGAATACTGATTTTGAGAATTGAGTCAAGCCAAGAACTTTTCAGCACTGCCTTATACCTTTCTAAAGATGAATATCAAATAGATATTGATATCTTACCCAATATTTATATGTATGTATCCATACATTTACTTAACTGTCTGTTTAAAAGATGCCAATTTTTCTGATGGAAAAATTACAAAATGGAATTGTAGAGAAAAGAAAGTGAATGACAAAGAGAAATGTATCTTTGCTCTTCATGGGATGCTGCCAAGCAATTTAAGAAGTCAATTTTCCTTAGAATTATAATTCATTAGAATTTGGAAAATTTCCACACACAAAAGAAAAGAAAACATTTACTGATATTTGCAGCTTGATAATTTTCAAACCCATTTCTCTACAGGTATTGAATTTTCTCACATAAAAGCCACAGTAACTATGAGGTCACCTATTTCAAGATGAAAACAATTACATCTTCATAGATTGATTCATTTAATTATTTTATATCAAGTAAAATCTAGAAGTAATGAAACAGGAATACTTATGAAAATTTTAATTGCTAAAGCTAGTTCTTTAAAAAAAAAAATTGCTGGTCAAAAAATATCAGGCAATCAGTTGAGTGCCATACGTGATACACGCTTGGGTGATCATGTCTCGACAGAGACATGACTGACTGGGCAGAAGTTTATCCCGCAGTAGATTGCCATTGCTTTCTGCGGTAGACTGATTGCCGACAAAGGCTATAGAACTCAATCTGTCCTGTTATTTAACCCATAACTGGAAGGAATAGGCGGATTAATACCTTTCCCAAGGGTATTTGTGCGTAAGTGAATGCAATGAATTCAGCTGAAATTCGAACTCGCCCCCCCCCCCGATTTCCAATGCACCACAACGCACATCCCCCAAAAAAATACTTAATTTATAAGCTAAGTACTTCTGGGGTTGATTTGTACACAAGATTTTTAAAGAAATTTTTAAAAAGTCAAGATAAAAGTATAATTTGACAAAAATACTTTCAAAAGATCCTGCATTATATGGAAAAAAATGGTACATTCTAAAGATGTCAATTTCTAAAAGAAAATCTGGTTTCATAAATATTTGGGGGGCATTTTAATATGAAAACAACAAACTAAAATAGATATTTCAGTGTAGAGTCAATGTTACAATCAAAAACATAATTTAATCATATTTATTGAATAAGGTGTAAATTTTAAAAGAGCAGACTACATCTCTTTTAAAGGGTAATAATGTTGAATCTTAGACAACAAGTTCATGATCAAATTCATTGAAACCAGACACAGGTAGACTCTATACATGAAGGCCTAACAATTCAGTTTTCAGAAATGAACTACTCACATATGATTAATTTAATTATACAGGTGAAAGCCTTGTGTAGAACTGATAGCAGAATTGGTATACAGAGTGACAAAAAGGTCTCCCTCAGGTTTTTGAATTCAGAACTATCCTTCTCCTTGGCTGGTTGCCAACCAAGGCTAGAAAGCCTAGTATGCTCTTGAGGGAGAGAGTATCGGTGCGAAAGTGAAGTTCATGAACTTAGTCAAAATTCTAACATGGCTTGCCAACTCCTCTTTCCATTTCACTGTTAAAGTACTTGCACAACTATTTGTATCAATATGTATTGAAAAATACTTACATTTAATTCCCATCTATATACAATATTTATCACTCTTTGCACATGACCATTTAATTCCAAAAACAAATTCCTCAGTCAGATTAAAAGAAACTTGATTGATATAGATTTCTTAAACAGCTAGCTCAAAATTTAAGCTATTGAGCAACCTGTAAATAAAAACAGTTCATTTCTCTTTTGATCTCTCTCTGAACTATACATGTAGACACTTGCAAAATCCTGCTAGAAGAAATATAAGCACATTCGAGGGGTCAATGTTGGCCTGACTTTCTTTGTAGATTATAAAAACAGATAATTACCAATAATGATGAATTTCAAGTTCTGCAGATAGTATACAATTAAGGACAAAAATCAAAGTCAGTAAACATGATTTTTCTGATTGATAATTGAAGCAAGTCATGAGAAATGTTAATTATAAGTAATAAAAAGAAGGGAATATAATAATTCGGCCATTTGTCAATGAAGATCTTATAAACTAAAACTATAACCAGTTTTCCTTTCCTCTGATATTGCAAAAAAAATTGTTTTTTGCTTTTTAACATGAGAAAAATTTATATTTACAAAGGTGATTTTCTCATGCTACTGACTTATCTACATAAATTTGTATGAACGTGAGGGTGTCTATGAAATACATATGTAGGTAAAATGGAACTGTATTGTCTACAATTTTTTATAAAATTATTCATCATTGTGCCAACAATCGCAAATGTACAATGTTACAAGCGATACGTTCTTCAGCTTACATCAGTTAAGAGGTTTCCTTTTCCTCACAGATTAACACCTGATGACAGTTGAAGAACAGACTGACCAAAACACTGTTTAACTAAAAGCAAATATATAAAGAACAGAGAAGAGTTCCCAAACAAATGTTGGATATAGATATATAGTGTGCCTATGCCTATATTCACAAATACTTTCTCCAATACTGAGTCAGTCAGTTAAGTGCTATATGTGATACACACTTGGGCAATCATGTTTCGAAAGAAACATGACTGACTGGGCAGAAGATTATCCTGCAGTAGGTTGGCATTGCTTCCTACAGTAGACTGATTGCCAACCAAGGATATAGAACCCAGTCTCTCCTGCTATTTAACCCATAGTTGGAGGGATATATATATATATATATATATATATATATATATAAAGAGGGAGAGAAAAACTATATTGATTCAAACCAGTCTATTTATCTATCTTAGACTACCACAGAATTATTTATATATGTATCAGTAAGCACTTCTATTTTAGGTCACTGTGAAAAGTGTCACAAACTATATTAAATATAAAATATGTGCAAAAAAAAGTGTCAACATTATAAGATGAGAGTTCTGAAAGTAGAATGTAAAACAAAATACAGAGCAGATATTTTGATATAAGCAGTGTGGACACAGAAATCAACACCTAATAGAGATAGTCTGTTTTCTGTTTGAGCACAATTTATATATTGTTAAGACTTAATAAACAAAGTTCTTTAGAGTGCTGCTATATATATATATATAGAGAGAGAGAGAGAGAGACAGGCACTTCAGAGATTATTAATATTTATGCCTACTTAAATCTTTCTTTAATCTTACCATGACCTCCATGCACAACTCACTATATGTACAGCTCGATAAAACAATAGTGACATTTGATACTGAAGCTGACAGTCACCATGCAGAGTTGATCATTATGTCCACACTCTCTATTTGCATGCTAACACAAGTTTGAATTTTCTTTTAAATATTCAAACTTTACAATGCATGGGTATTTATTAAATTCAAAAAATTTTAAAAATAAGTGTTCCCTTTTCAAATATAAAAACATTGCTTCTATATTGTTTTCATGACAAAATTCAGACAACTGTATTTCTCAATTTCACCAGTTCAAACCCTTACAGTAAAAATATGACGTGATGTACACGAGGTCAAACAACCTTCATTATCTTTATATTCAATTGGTATTCCACCGTTAGCTTCTTCCCAATTTTGTGGCACAGAATCCCAAGAGGATGCTTCCTTGATCACTATAATCTTAACCTCTACAAGTGTTATCTATGGTATATATTCTCATAATGTACACTTTATTTCCTCCTCTTATGACTATAAAACAACTTCAATCAGTAAACCCTACAGCAAGTGTTTACTGGGTCTTGTGTTTGAACTTTTAGAATACATAAAATAAACAGATTGGAAACACTTCTTAAATATTAAAAAAACAAAAACAAAAATCTTCATCTATCTAAAACATTTTTGAACCTATACACTTGTCCTAATTTTCAAAATAAGCAAGAAATAAAAAAATACATAAACCACCATTTCTTTTAAAATAACAGAATGAACCTTGAAGTGTGTTAGAAAATCAAGTAATTGTACAAGTGAAAAAAATTGACATTGATAGACAAACAGACAATAGGTTTATGAACCTCTCTATCTGCTAACATACAAGAGAACCACCATCTCTACCCCTACCAATAATCCTTGCACTTTTTTCTTCTAGCCCAATTCTTTGCTTGAGATACATTTCGTTTCATTTTCATTTTGTCTTTAGTTGGCACTGACATCTTGAAGAAAGAATTGTACATGATTAGATGGTAAAACACTTAAGGGTGAATAGCAAAATTCCTAAGTAACCCAAAAGGGTTCTCTAACGTGATTTGGCAGTCATATGATGAAAGCTACATTGAGACAGATACGCGAATAATCTCAGACAGGTATGTGTCAATGTTTAGAGTGGATTGTCCAGTACACCTAAAATGGATAAATGGTTGTACATATTTATTTATAAAGAAACTGATGCACAGTCAAAAACGATGTCAAAAGAAAAAAAAAAAACAACAAAAAAAAAAATCAATTATACAGTAATAGTTAAAAAAAAAACAAAAAACTATTAGCATTTTTTTTTTATTTGATTTTTTTTTCTGGGAAGTGTTTTAAATGCGACACAGAGATCCAAAGGCAAATTGGCATGGTGAAGGACACGTTCCAGAAGTTGAGTAGAGTATTAAGAGACGGGAAAATTTCGCTAGAAACAAAGCAAGGAGTACTGGATTGTTATGTGATGTCAGTTCTTCAATATGGCAGTGAATGCTGGACAATAACTTTGTCAAAGATAAAGGAAAAACTTGAAGCAACTGGAAATGTGGTTCTACAGAAGGATGCTGCAGATATCATGGATTGAGCACGTGAGCAATGATGAGATTTTGGAAAGGATGGAAACGAAAAGTAAATTAATATTGAGCATCAGGAAGAGACAGCTAAAGTTCCTGGGACATGCAAGTTGGAAGGGGGGCTTGGAGAACCTGATACTAACAGGCCAAATAGAGGGAAAAAGAGACAGGGAAAAACAGTGGATAACATATTTGAAGGGCCTGATCAAGTGGATGACAGAACGGGGGTTGCGTGGTGTAACAGGAGAAAGAGTGCTAAGAGCCACCAGGGATAGGGAGACATGGAAAGCCATGATCGCTTACGTCCTGAAAGAACAAGGCACATAAAAGAAGTTACAAAAAAAACAAAAACAAAACAAAACAAAACAATATTAAACGGGGAAATGACCTCTAAATTTGATAAAATTATTTCAAGACAAAATTAAACAAAAAACACCGTTTCTCTCTCTACACACTTATGAAAATGAATACGAACATATACACACACTGACAGCTTGTGTATTGTATAAAAATCAAAATTTTTTACCAAAATTTCAAACATCTAAGAAAATTTTTTTTAAATAATTAAAAAATACTTGGTCTTTCCTCTTAATAATAACACAAACATCTTGACGGAAAAACTTTGTTTATATTTACTGTTTGGGGCCTTTTTTCTTTATGCCATGCTGTTTTTTCAGCGAATTATTGGAGGTACCTACATTAAAGTACACTCATGTTGTGTCTTGAATGAAAAACAATGACTAAAAAGCGATATACAAAGTTTGAAAATACTAGAAAATACGAGG
This sequence comes from Ascarosepion bandense, assembly GCA_037127315.1. Lineage (NCBI taxonomy): Eukaryota > Metazoa > Mollusca > Cephalopoda > Sepiida > Sepiidae > Ascarosepion > Ascarosepion bandense. Next base: position 10,503,682 of record JBBBDQ010000145.1, read on the forward strand.
CACACTTTTAATATCAAAATTCTAGGTTACACACACACTCTCTCTATTATATATATATATATATATAAATATAATTCCGGTTAACGGAACGGAACACCTTCCATAGAATGAGAAATATTTAACATTTCACAGTCACACAAGCACATATGCAATCAAATTATTACACACGAAAACACACACGCACAACTGTTTGAAAGAGAAGAAAACAGGCATATACACACGCATATCAAAGACAATGGATTCCCTCACATACAAAAAGATCACACACACACACACACACAATAAAAGACAGAAATTTATTTCTGCTTCCCCCTTCCACCACCACTACACGAAAAAACAAAAAAAAAACTTTCATTCCTCTCCCCCCCACACACCTCTATCCCCCACCAATACCAGCACCACCGATTTCCCCCCCCCCACACACACACACACCGCCATCAAGTTGCTTGGCTAGAAACGATGTTCGTCACTTCACTTGCATAATAATAAAAGGTGACTAAGAAAAACAATAGATGAGTTGAAAAGAGAGAGAGAGAGAGAAAGAGAGAGAGAAGCTGTAAGAGACAGCAGCGATTGACTACAAATATGTAAAAAGAAACGAGTCCTGAGAATTGAACAAATAACCAATTAAAGTGAGAGAGTTGGATGAATTCTGTGAAAGAAAGAAAGAAAGAAAGTGTTGGGGAGGGGAGATTGAGCGATAAGGGAGAAAAATAGAGGAGGGAAATAAAGAAAAGAAAGAAAATAATAAAGTCGAGGAAAGAGACAGTGAAATGGAGAAACTGAAGAAAATGACATTAGAAAAGGAAAGAGAAAGACAAAGTGAAAGAGAGTGGTAAGAAAGAGAGACGTGGGGAAAAAAGGAAATGGGAAGGACGGGAGAAAAGAGGAAAAGAAATGGTGAGAGAGTGGAAAGAAAGAAATGAAAAGAAAAAGTGAGAGAGAGAGAAATTGTGTTGTTATCCATAAAAATATCAGAAAAGATTGCAAGCAAAGAAAATTTCTTTAAGAGATTCTTATTGCCATAACATTCCTTTTCATTGGGTTTTGAAATTTTGGCTTAGCAAGCCATGGTCATGGCATCACATTGACATATGATGGATTACTAAAAACAATCCTGCAGGAAACATACTCAAATTTTGTCACAGAAGAAGAGGATGTCATTTTGTTGGGGGATGTTTTTACATATGTAGTTAGTAAGGATGTGCGTTGTGATGCATTGGATATTGGTTCGGAATGAGAAATCGGGGAGCCGAGTTCGAATTCCAGCTGAATTCATTGCTTTCACTTACGCGCAAATACCCTTGGGAAAGGTATTAATCTGCCTATTCCTTCCAGTTATGGGTTAAATAACAAAACAGATTGGGTTCTATAAGCCTTGGTTGGCAACCAGTCTACCGCAGAAAGCAATGGCAACCTACTGCAGGATAATCTTCTGCCCATTCAGTCATGTCTCTTTTGAGACACGATCACCCAAGTGTGTATCACGTATGGCGCTTAACTGACTGAGTTAGTAAGCTATTCATTTAAATTCATGCTTTTCTCATTTTTACTGACCAAAGAAATGGTTTTAAGTAACCTGTTGGCGAAAAAAAGGTTCTCGAGAGCTGGTAAATTTTTATTGTTAATGGTAAATAAACACTGAGTTCTATTAAATCCTTCCATTCGTTTCAATCGAAGAAAATTCAAATGAAAAAAAGGCTCTACAGCTGCTTGCATGTTAATATTTTCCTCTTCTGGAAAAGGCAGAATCTTTCTAGATCTTTTTTGAAAGTTTTTGATAAGACATTTCTTTACATTGCATGTGGCTGGCTACATATTTAATGAGGATCATGTTTTCTCTTACCTCAGATAGCAAAGAAAAAGTACAACATAGATGATTTGTCAAAGGTAAGCTTTTCCGATGTCACTGTAAAGAACTGAAGTCATACAAGGTTAAAGCATCATATTTGTCTTGAATTCTTAGAGGTTGATTGATTGAACTAAGGAAAACATTCCCACATTTTTTCTTTTATTTATTTTTTAGTGGGAGGCTAATTGAAAGAATCCAAAAGGGCCTGTCAGGGACATGCCCCTCGGATTTGATGAAGAGTTGTGGGTAGCTGAAGACAAACAACCTTAATACAGTCAGTGTTCCTTTTAAATTCTTAACTGACTGTTTCAGTGAGATGGAAGTTGATTTTAAGTGTTTTGTAAGAATTAGAATTTTTAGGGCATTTGTGTGGAGGATGTCCTATTTTATTTTTATTTTTAGGGTATTTGTGTGGAGGATGTCCTATTTTATTTTTATTTTTAGGGTATTTGTGTGGAGGATGTCCTATTTCATTTTTATTTTTAGGGTATTTGTGTGGAGGATGTCCTATTTCATTTTTATTTTTAGGGTATTTGTGTGGAGAATGTCCTATTTCATTTTTATTTTTAGGGTATTTGTGTGGAGGATGTCCTATTTCATTTTTATTTTTAGGGTATTTGTGTGGAGGATGTCCTATTTTATTTTTATTTTTAGGGTATTTGTGTGGAGGATGTCCTATTTAAACAGTCATAAAAAAAAACAAACTGAATAACAATATCATCAATGACCATGCAAGAGACACCAATGAATGTGATAAATGCTTTAATATTTTTGTTCTGTGAAAAGAAAAGAACATTAGAAATGTTTTCAAGATACAAAGATGAAGTTAACAAAATTTGCATAAAAAAATGAAGACAACATCTCAATAATCCAGAAAAGCTCCCAGTTAACACTGAACATTCTTGCAACATTGCAGACAATTGTATTTTTGTTGGGAGATATGCAATGTTTGCATGTAATTGCTGTATCATTGGTCAAAGGATGGCTGAACATTATTGTAGCGCTAATGACCTTCTAGCACAACTGGGCTATATAGCTATGTATGCACTCAGTGCAGTGATGAAATGGCATCACACTGCTAGGTGGAGGACTTCCTAGACTGAAACCACCCAGGGTAGAATGTTGTCACATAGCCATGATCAAACTGAGTCTTAAAGTTAAAGGATATTGGCTGTGGTTTGACCTGGATTCCTCTAGCTTTAATTGGCCAAGACACACTATGTATAAATGAATACCTCTCCAAATTTCATCCAAGATATGTGGAGAAATCTGGTTAGGTGCTCATCAATGCTATGATCACACCTGGTCATGGGACTAATGATAATATGCTATGAACACTGACGGTTGTCGTTAAGATGTTGCAACCTTATCAAGCATATGGGTTACATAACCATCCAGAACCTGGTCTATTATTGTAGGAATGTTTATTTCACAATGATCATCTAGGCTCTTTGAAAAGCCAAAATCCTTCTCAAATGGCTCTAATTGAACATAAAAGTGCATGTGTGCACCTCTGTGGCATGACATCTACTTGTACTGTATTTACACTGCAATGAACATTATTGTAGTGTCATGTATCTCTCAGGCACACACGTTACACTGTTATGAGTTTTACTGTATCACATGATGACTGAAGAAATGTCTTACTACCAACTAGTATACATATATTGTAGTTAAATGAATAGTAGCATCCTCCTTCAGGATGTTGCAATTTTATTTTCAACCAGTGTATGTTATTGAATAAATTTCTCTCTCTTCATACATATTTCTTGCAGAGAAAGTTACTCAGAAGCAAAGTGTTAGTGTATTTACATACACGTAAGAAGAAAACTGATTCATGGTGTTTATAAAGTCCCTGCCACTACATTCCCACTGTTTGCATTTGCCAAACAAACACAGTATGAAGACTTGCGAATCAACTGAGGAGAGTCAAGCTGGGATACTCAATTGGTCCTTTGCATAAGTCTTCCAGTTGAGCAGGCGTGGATCTCTGCAGAGTTCCCCTGTGGCAAATCATCAGTGCACGGGAGGGAGTTCAGCTTGTTTTGTGTTGCTATATACCGAAAATGGAACTAACATGAAGAGGTAATAGTCAGATATGACATGAGTGATCATTGGGGGTTCCTGAAATTATATGACACATTCATTCTCAGCTCATTGTCAACCAAACAGTCAATGAGATATCTGCATCAAGTTAGTGACACATAAATCTGTGTGCTTTTTGAAGGTGAAGGTGTAAGAGTGTTTCCATTTTGAAAGTGAAAGAAAGAGAAGGAAGAAAAAAAGATTTTCTTTTCTGAAGGTGAAGCAGAGAGAAGGAAGAACGAAAACTTTTCCTTTCTGAAGGTGAGAGAAGAAAAAACATTTCCCTTTCTGAAGGCGAGAGAGAGAGAGAGAGATGGAAGAAAGAAAGAAAGATTTTTCCTTTAAAACAAAAGATTATTATTACAGAAATGGAGTTTGTAAGATATTTCTTAGTTTTGAAGTTTTTTAGATTATCTTGAAGAAAATAAATAAGCTTATCATTTTAACTTCTTCCAATGTCATAAAGATAAAAAGAATTGTTTTCTTTTCCTTCCAATGTGGATGCTTAAAATTAAATGACAAAAGCACTGGGGGTAGAGATCTTACAAGGAGTGAACTTTGGCAATAGGAAAATGAAAGACACAAGATGTGACTGATAAGAAAGAAATTATTAGGTACTAAAAAAGATAAAAAAAACATTAAACAATACTTTAGGTTTGAAAAGATTAGCTAATCTATCTTCAATCTTCATTAAATTAACAGTTTCTGGAATTTACCATTTTCAAGATCAATAATGATAAAGCACTCTGGAATAATTACAATAAAATGTAGAAATGGTAAAGTTAAATTCCTCACTCAGTTTTTGTAAAAAGAAAAATTTGAACACACCCATCTTTTGTATCATATTTTTTTTTCCAAAATAAACTGGTTAAAGTAACTGAGGATAAGCTATAGATAATGATATCACAAACTTTGATCTGATAATTCTTTTTTTCTTCTGTCCTTATCTTTAATAACCTCATCCAACCTCCATTTTTGCTTTTTTGTTTTTACCATAACCAGTTTTCACTAACATTCATCATTAAGAAAAAAAAGAAAAGTTCAGGATAAATATTTCATGTCTAAGTGTGCCAATGTACTCAGAAACAAGAATCCATTGGCACTAAAGTAAAATAAAGGAGATAGAAACAAAACCTGTTCTTTTTTATCAAAGTGAATGCAACCATATTTAAAGACAACTTCAAACTCAGACCTGTTGAACAAGTATCAGTAAGAAATCATAAGAGGAGTCCTTCATTCTTCAAGAACTTTTGAATATTATATATATATATAAATGATCAACAAAAGATGAGATAATGATTCGTCTTAAGAAATCATTTTTCTTGAGCCTTGTCATTATTTTCATTATTATTTCTATAAGTTTCCAATTAAAGAAGAAAAAAAGAAGCCCAGGACAATTATATCACTATTATTTTTAAATTATCAACATATCATTCGTTTATTATTTTTATTATTAATCATGCAGTAAACTTGGATTCAAAAGCTGGATAAGAAAGAGAAAATATAGATCAAAATAATCAATACACTTGCAGGAAGAAGCATAATTTGAATTTGAAGAGCTATCAATCTTGTAAGTAATTCAGGCATGTTATCAGCCTACTTACATATTTACATTAACGAGCAAAACTATCATATGGCGCTTTTAGTGAGCACTTTTTCCTTCGGTTGCTATTTTCAAGTTCATATCAAGAATTTCTTTAGATACTTTTTCTTTCAAGCTGTCATCTGAATCTCTCATGTGTAGATTAAATAACCTTTATTATTTAATCAAAAAGGAATCAATGAAACTAAGTACAAGGTAGTATATAATTTATACGAGTATATAAATATATGATAAACATTTTCTTCTTTCTTTGCACATCAACATTTATATGGGCCAAAAGTTGTTTATTTTTGCAAATAAAAAAAATTAAAAGAAAAATCAGTTAGATTTACAATAATTATACCAAAGATTTTTAAGTTTCCTTATCATTGCTGCTTATCACGTTTCTGCCATTACTCTATAGCCTTCCTCGGGTTTTTGTTGCAAGGGAATATAAACTCTATTTTATTTATCAGGTATGTAATTCTCATTTTTTTTATTTGCCATTCGGAGGCAATTCCTGAACTTCTTACTGTAAAGCTAATTTTTAAAGTTTTAAATTCAGTCCTTGTGTCAGGTAGTGCAGAAAATGTAAACCAGTTTAGTGGAGAGCCAGAGCTGGAACACAATTTGTGAAATTCTCTACAAAGGACATTAGATGTGAGTGGTAAAGGAATATTATTGATCTGTTACAAGTTCAATTCTTTCATTTCCAACTCAATATCCAGATTTATAATTTCCTGAAACTTGCTGAATGTAAAAAAAAGTTACAGGAACACTAGAAGATTTTGTAATTGTGAAGTTCAGCAAAGATGAGGAAATTGGAGTAAATAGAACATAGTCTAAAAAGAACAGATAAAAATAGCAAAAAGAAATTTAGATTGGTTTGCAATGATAGACACACAAAAAAAAAAAACAGTTGACTTATCACTGTCTTCAAATATTAAAGCTTGGATATAAATAAGGCAGAAAGCTCATAAAATATGGCCAACATTTCTACAGTCTAAACATATACAGTATAACCCGGATATAAGAGAGATTTTATCTGATCCCAAATTAGAGCCTGTGGTAATGCATATAAAACATACAAAACCCGGATATAAGAGAACTACTGTCCCTTCCCAACCACTCTCTTATATCAGGGTTACACGTATCTGTTTTTGTAACAACATATACAAATACAGAGAAAAAGATTCCCTGTTGTTAGTCTTATTCTAACAAAGACCGGATGAGAAGAAATGTTAAAAATGAAAAGAAGCACATTTTTTCTATTTTTAGGAAAGACTTTAAAAGGAAAAAAAATGGTATTGATGAATAGATAATTAAAAATAAACTCCTATCCATCTGTTTAAAATTGTATATATTTTTCCTTTGACCAAAAAAGGCTCTGGTACATTTTTTCTGAGAGAAGTTAAAAATAATAAAACAAAAATAAAAGTATCAATTGAACTTATAAAGGATCAATAACTCCAAACATTATGAATACTGATCAAAAGTGATTTAATGCTTCTAAAAATCAATCTCCTTTTTTCCTCTCCTGTGTCCAATTCTATCCTAACATGAAAGGTTACCAAAATATCAAAAATGAAACCTCTTTGATTTTATTATCAAACACTATAATACTTCTAATGTCAAATATAGCCGGCATTACATATTCTCTGTAAATTTTTAGAAAAGTTTGTTTTTTTCATTATCAATGTACAAACCTAAAAGCTGAGCAATGAAAAATAATTATAATAACAGTTAGAAAGTAACATCATTAATGAAGATTAATATGACCCTGTTAAGTGTTATTTATTGATTAGAATGCAAAACTGAAGTCTATATTCTAAAACAAAATTGACATTGGGAAATAGTTTGTTGGAATTGTTATTAATTATAGCAATAATAAAAGTAATAGCTAATATTAAATGTAATGACAATTTAATACTTTTTAGATTACTGGCGCCCAAGGTATGAATTTGCACGAGATACTAGACTAGCAACTAGGTCCCACCCTTTTACAGTGAAACCGATAAAATGTAACCTCAATTTCTACTCCAACAGCTTCTTTTCTCACACTTCCCGCCTGTGGAATTCCCTTCCACATGCTTGCTTCCCCGACAGCTACAATCTCCAGGAGTTTAAATGTAAGGTCAATAGACACCTCCTAACACACTAACTCGCATCCATTCTCTCAAACACTCTTCCCATCTACCCAACTCTCATCCTTGGTATCCCTACCCATTTATCACCCTCCTTCTGACATTTCCTATATTTAACCTCTCTTTCTCATCACCTTCCCCTATGTAACCCCATGCACAATAGTGGCAGTGGAATGCTTTGCTTGAGGTGAAATGATTAAAAAAAAAAAAAAACAATAATGGTAAGAAAGATATGTTGTTAATAATCAAACTATCGGGGTTTTGACCAAATGCCCCCCCCCCCCCCAAAAAAAAGAAAAAAGGATTCAAATAAAAAAGTTAAACATGAATAATAACAATTGAAGTAATACAAAAAAATTATGGAAGAAATTCCTTAAAGAAAAGAGAAAAAAATATTAAAGAAAATCAATATATTTTTATATACAAAATCAATACCAAAACGCCACCTTAAATGTAAAACTTTTGCCTACTGCCAAACCACTTTTGTAAGATTTTAGTTAAAATTAAAACTTTCTTCTATAATTTTAAAATTGGTCCTCTTCTAACTAGTCAAAAATGAAAGCAGGCTATACAATGCTTTCTATATAGGGCGTGACAGAAATACCTTCCACATTTTAAACTGTCACCTCCATGGTGTTAGCAAAATTAGGAAAGTGGCAATGATATTTTTGTCTGGTTAATGTCTTACCATTTTTTTGGCAGATACCATCAGGGCTTGGACTGGGGCCCATTATGTTTGCTACTGAAACAGTTTTTAAGACTGGTAAATTTGTATTGGCTCAGAACGAGAAATCAGAGAGCTGAGTTTGAATTCCAGTAGAATTTGTTGCATTCACTTACGCACAAATATCCTTGGGAAAAATATTAATGCCTCTTCTTCGTCCAGCTATGGATTAAATTGCAAGATGGACTGGGTTCTCTAGCTTTGGTTGGCAACCAGTCTACCATAGAAAGTAATGGGAACTTACTGCTGGAAAATCTTCTGCCCGGTCAGTCATGATCGCCAAAGCATATGGCACTTAACTGACTGACTGACTGACTGAATCTGTAACTGTAACACAGAGAGCTTTTCATACTCATATGTTATATCAGGATGATGCCATTCTGGATAGAAAATCAAGACTGCTATTGGTTGAAAATTTTCGAGCTACAGGTTCAGTGCTTCAAAGAAAGCCACCTGAAAGGTCACAAATTTCATGTACTTCCAAGTGATGGAAAACTTTAAAAACTGTCTAAAACTGTGGATAGAGGCCACCATTTGGAGGATGTCATTTTTAAAACCAAATTAATAATTATAATTATATATTTTGTCATCAGGGGCTCTGAATAGAAGTAGTACCTTTGATATCTGGAATGCTGAACACTTGTGATGGCTTCAAGTTGCCATACCATGAAAAACCATTTCAGCTGGTGAGCTAAAATCATCAGAGGAGGTGGTGTTAACACAGCAGCTCTGTGCAAAGAACATCCTTGATATAAGTCACCAGCTAGGATGGAAGTGTTTCTTAGATAAACTAAAAGTGACACATGATCACAACCAAGGTGAGCCACCTAGTTGGAGGACATCATCTGTAATCTAACCTGGAGAGGGATGGGCTCTGCCAAGTTAAAATGCCCATAAAATATCACATGACAAACACATCGCCTGGTTCACACTCCACCCAAGTCTATTGAACAGGTGAAGAGGCTCATTCCTTGTTTAGGATGTGGTTTCCAGTTTTCTCTTTTCCAATCTTTTCACTCTTTACTTCTTTTTTTTTTTCAATTGGAGTAGATAGACTAAACTATCGCCTGGTTCACACTGCACCCACATCTATTGAACAGGTGAAGAGGCTCATCCCATGTTCAGGATGTAGTTTCCGGCTTTCTCTTTTCCAAACTTATCACTCTTACGTAGCCCCCTGCACATCAGTGGTGTTACCGCCTTGCTTGGAGTGATATGATTAAAAAAAAAAACAAAAAAAAAACACAGTGATAGATGGAGGACAGTGGTGGACAGGTCAGCACGGTGGCACCCCAATGACTCCTTCTAAGGTTAAGCCATTGGTGTATGACATCCAATTTTTTAGAAAGGAGAATTTAAAATCTGCTGATTTGAAGATTACCATTAGCCAACAAAGTAGATTAAGCCAAAAGAGTGAACATTTTAAGGAAATTTTACACAATAATGAGTTAATTTTATTTTTATTATAATTATTGAATATCTGATAAAACTCTTCAGGAAGAAAAGTACTTCTGGCCTGAAGTGAGTGAGCAAATTAGTTTTGATAAAGGCATGCAACCTTTAATTTTTGGGCAAAACTTTCCAGAATCTATCATACATATATACAAGTATACTATTTATCCATGCTTAGAATATTGCGGGTTTATATGGTCTGGTGCTCCTGCTATATATCTAGAGATCCTTGATAAAAGCCAAAGATGAATTAGCAATATTATTAGTCTTGAACTGGCATCTTAGCTTCAGACATTTTCCTACCAGTGTAAAGTTGCTTTCTTGTGCCTTTTCTATAAATACGTTCATGATAACTGTTTGGATGAGCTCTTTGCTATGGTACCCAGACTTTATGAATTTAAGCACGAGTGGATATCAGCTCGGAACAACAAATCGGAGAGCCGAGTTCAAATTCCAGTTGAATTCACTGCATTCACTGACGTGCAAATACCCTTGGGAAAGGTACTAATCTGTTTCTTCCTTCCAGTTATGGCTTAAATAACGGAACAGATTGGGTTTTATAGCCTTGGCTGGCAACCAATCTACCGCAGAAAGCAATGGCAACCTACTGTGGGATAATCATATGCCCAGTCAGTCACGTCTCTTTTGAGACATGATCGCCCAAGCGTGTTTCACGTATGGCACTTAACAGACTAGACTGGCAATGAGGCCTCACTGATTTACAGTAGAGTTGGTTATATTTCTTGCACTTCTCACTTGTGGAACTCCCTTTCGGCTCCATGCTTTCCAGCCAGATTGAAATGCAATGGCAATCACGATCTACTGTTACTCTCATTTTGTTCTCACTTTTCACAAAGTTTCCATTTCAGATTAAAAGCTTTTTTTTTTTACTTGAGCCAGAGATAAAGACTCTAGACCAGTTCTTTAACTATAAAGCTATTTCCCAATGCAAAAAAGTGCAGAGAATAAAATTCTTTAATTACCAATTTATTTTATGAGAGCTGCAAGAAAATAGAGCATTTGAAAATTATAATTATCTTAATTAATTACAATTATCATGAAAATCAATTATTACAATTAAATGGCTTTCCCAAAAACACTGGCAACATAATTCATTATTTTTGGTGTTCTTGGATTACAGTAAAATAAAATAAAAATATAAAGGGAATATAAATCAGTTGGGTCAGTATTTGATTTATGTTGCATCAAGTGAACGCACACCATATTGTAACCTCTAAGTCTTTTTTCTCTACTACACAAATACAATCAGCAAACTACAGAGAAAATATGAACCTTTCAAATGAGCTAACAATCTATATAAATAAAAATGTACTTGTCTGTTTGTTACTATCCATAATCTAGAAAACAGCTGCACCAATTGTTTTGAAATTTTACTGTAGCATTTTAATCGAATAGTTTTTATATATCTTATATTAAAAAAATATTACAAGATTAAAAAATATATATTTTGCAAATCTATTAGAGCCAAATTCCATTTTCAATACAGACAACTTTGTTATTTCATAGAAAACATGGGAAAATTGTACATTTAAGGTAAACAAGCCTTTTATTATTATTATTTTCATTTTGGCAGGCATAAACAACAGAAATCCCTTTCCTTTTTTTAAAAAAAAATTTCTATTCATTTTTTTAAATGAATTATTATCGTATCCTATTTATTTTGTTGGTTTAGTAAATAAATTTCTTTTTTTTTCCCATTTAACCAAACTGAGCCACAGATGATTTATTTTTTTCCCCCATTTAACCAAACTGAGCCACAGATGATTTATATAGTCTTTTCCACCATTAAATTTAATTTTAAATTCTTTTAGTGCATTTCAATATTTATTTTCTGTGAGGTCAAAAGGAAAGAGGAAAAATATTTGTCAAGAGCTCTAAAAAGATCCAAATTCTCAAATTTGTTGTGAACCATATTTTTGTGTCCTGTTTAGAGAAATGGAATCTGACCTGAACTTTTGTTAATTACAAGGGAGTTCTAAAAGGTTTCAGCCTGACAAAACTTCCAAAATTTGACCAAAAGACTAAAAGGATATTCCAAGTTTTGAAGAACTTCTGATTCATCTTTCTAACACACCTTCATATCAACTCACTAATATTTATTTAAAATAGACATAGTATTGCTTTAATAGATTTTAATTCAGCTCTATATACACTGTTTTCATTAAAAATAGATATGTTAGTATAATCCCCCAAGCCTTTTCTTCTTATCCCTAACTCAATTTGGACAGTCGTGTTTCCTGCTTTGTATTGTGATGTAATAGATATCAGTTTGAAATGAGAAATCAGAGAGCTGAGTTCAAATTGGTTTCATTCACTTATGCACAAATACTCTTGGAAAAAATTATTAATCTCTTCTCCCTCCAGCTATGGGTTGAATACCAGGACATACTGGGTTCTATAGCCTTGGCTGGCAACCAGTTTACCACAGAAAAAATGGCAACCTATTTTGGAAAAATTTTCTGCATCGTCAGTCATTGATCAAAAGAGACATGATCACCTAAGCATGTATCAGTAATTCATGGCCATTGACAACCCTTTTTTCCTAATCTTCAATGCATAGCCAACAGATTAAGTAGTGAAATTTGTTAAAATGTACTTTAGATGACAAAGTTGTAAAATTAAATCTTGATTGTTTACCTTGTGCCTCTTAAAACATGCAGCCTCTTAATGAAGTTTCTGTAATCAAATTGTTTAATGAGGGTGCAGTGATTAGCTGACACAGCATCCTTTGTACTTTGAGGAGGTGGGGTGTTTTACTGGGGATTTCCTTCCTTGAAATCATCCTTTGTTTCTTCTACTCAAGTTTGGGAATTTATTGGGTTTTTTTTTTCCAATACTTGTTGCATATCAAGGCTAAAGAGCTTCATCTGCTCTACAGGTTTACTGTTTAATGATCAATTTTGTTTTTCATTGTTATTTTCTACTACAAAAAAGTCGCAAAGACCAAGGTAAACAGTCATAGAGTAGCTGTAAAGTAAGTGGGCAACAAAAAGAGAAGCCAAAACCTTACAACTAGGTTCAAGTGCAATCGGTGTGAAAATATATTTGTAATTATTGTTTCCTTCTCCATCTCTGCCTCTTGTTAGAATTTATGTTGCTTTATATATAATCGTTTGATTCAATGAAAAGTTTGGTATATTTGTTTCATAAATCCTAGCCATGATATACTAGGTTACATAACTCAGTGGTGTTTGCTTGCCAGAGAGTTTCTTTTATGTGTGATCATGGTCTTCCACAACTTCCTTTTTTTGTTGTTGCCCTAATTATCTTTTAACTCTTCACAATTCCTTTTTGTTTCTCTTCTACTACCATTCACACAAACTTAAATGGAGTATGGTTTTGAATTTCATTAATGTCAGTTTTATAAATATTTATAGTGTTAAAAAACTATTTCAAAATATCAAATTTAGGACAGACTATTGTCTTAAGTTCTTTCACCTCAATTAAATCACCGAATTAAAAAAAAAATAAATTGTAGAAGGAAATTTTAATAATGTCGTTATAGCAAGCACTATCTAAATAAGTTGAGCATAAAATAATTCTACCTTGCATCCTGACCCCCGAAGTCATGTACATTTAATTTGCAATTATAATCTTCACTTTTAATATTATCTTGACTCAATTAAATCTATTGTTGGGTCAAAAACCGTTTAGGTATATGGACATCTTGCACATTCCGAGTTAAATCAAAAAACGATGGCATATAAGTAAATGACAGAATTTAGATATTTTTATTAAATTGAATTCCTCGTTTGTAGTTGCTTGAAAAAAAATCGGCACCTTTAACCATTCATTCCAATTTTATATGTATATAAATCATTTAGAAAATTGCAAGCATACCAGAATCTATTTTAACAGTCTTAGCTTCTTAAACATAAGCCAAATAATCGTAGTTCAATTGGTGCGACTTCCAGATATGAAGGGAAGTGGGAAAATATTTTAACAAAATTAGAGGGTTGAAGGAATATTTCTTTTCATTTACCAAGTTTTCAAAGAGTATTATACCTTATCATACGAGACAGAGGAGCAAAAATTTACAAAGTATCCATTTAAAAGTCTACGGTTGAACATAAGCCAAGTTTCACACCGCAAAATGTGTGTAACTGTATTAACTAATTGAGAAAGAGAGATAAAAAGGTATCGTAGGTTGCATGCATTTTTCTCTTTTGTTTTTAATCTGCACGGTTTTAAAATTATTTTTCTTTTTCTCGCCATGCCCCACCCCGATTTTCTTTTAAGTTTGTTGTAATCATTTCTTTACCCATCGGAGAAACACAAATTCTGTTTCACCTTCTCGCCCTCTGCCAACTGTCATAAAATAAACAAAGGAACCGAGAAGATCTCACTTACTTCAGATTTCAGCATCCCCCACCTTCTGATAACCACTACTTTCTTACCTTCAGGTTATTGAAAAATGAGTTCGGGTGGGGCTAAGTGAAATTATCTGTTTGTTCGTTGTATGTCAGCAGTTGATACTTACCTAAAAAGAAAAGAAAAGAGATTCGTAATATCACAAAAATAATCACAGTGTAGAATAGATATTTTCTTCAGATAAACTAAATATGCCCAAATATAAAAGTAACAAAAATAAATAAATCAAGAGTTGGAGGAGAAAGAGTGAAAAGAAAACATTGCAAAAGAACGAGGATTGTTGGGGCGGGGGGAATAGATATATAGAGAGAATATATTGGAAAAAAGAAAAAAAAAAACGAAACGTTCATTGCGGAATACTAAAGCTGAAGCTTCTGATCTGTTAGTAAAATGGTTGAAAGACGGAGCGGAGGGTTTTTCATAAAACGGCAGAAATCTATAACCTTTTTTTTTTTTCCTTTATATGCTCTCATTTAGTGATTGGAAGCTGGAATCAAAGTAGTAAGCATGTTGTCTTCTTTTAAAGATACTCACACAACCTTATTATCTTTTTGTTACTTGTTTGATTTTCTTACTTAAGACAACAATTGCGCTCTGTTGCAAGTATTGGTCGGGTTGGAGATGTACTGTAAGAAGTAGATTTGCACTCAAATAACAAACAGACGTGAAGAATTCAGTTCTCATCATAATGAGAAATTTTAAGGTGTTCATATATGGAGTGATCATCTATGAAACTGAAATAACAATTCCCCCCCCCCCCCCCAAAAAAAAATGTAAGTAGCCAAGAAATAATTTAAAAAAGTGTATGGGTAATTGCCAAAATTTAAAACTAACATTTTTAATTTTGTGAAATTTATTTTACAATAATATTTACAAAAATTGGTGAATTAAAAAAATTTAAGTCGGGGGGGGGGGGGGGGAGAAGCTGAAAAGGTTTTTTTTTTTAGGTGAGCAAACATGACTGCCTGAATAAAAGTTTGAAAAAAAAAAAAAAAGGTGAAAAGTAAAACTAATTAAAAATCCGAATAAAGTGACAATTCATTGGTTGATATTTGAATGAAAATGAAGTGGCCTTTTTTCGCCTTACACTTCTTGAAGAAAAGAAAGTGAGAGAGGAAATTTTGGGAATATTTGTGTTAAGATGAAGTGGGGTGGGGGGAAGAAAAGGTGCAGCAGATTGTCAGACAATGGGGAAAAAACGGTTTACAATGACAGCAATGCACTTAATGTCACCAGAGGCAGAGGATTGTTTGAGACGAGACTAAAGAAAATACAGCATTTTGTAGGTTAAAAGGTCTCAGGTTAAATATTATAAACAATTTCTCCAATGACAATGGTCATATATATTGATCATTATTGCTAGTTTGATTTAAAAAACAAAAAAACAAATACACCTAAAAATTTAAACTTTATAAAATAAGAACATTAATTTCATTTTTAATTCACTATAACACCTGAGATTCACAAATTAAATGCTTAATCATTTCATAGTAAAGTGATGTCTTTGTTCAATGAAAATTTTAAAATGGCTTTTTAGAATAACTGCACACTGGTGAGCCTTGAATAATCAAAGTAGATCTATTTTTGCTGAACAAAATAGAATAAAGTTACACTCAAGTAGAAACAATTAGGGTTTGTCCTTGTTGATTTGATCATTAGAGGATTAATTATTGTGTTTATCAGAACAAGTGGATAAAGAAAAGGTGTTTATCTTGAATAAAGGGAATGGAAGCAGTTTTCTTTATTTATCAAGGGGGATAATTATTTGTTACAAAAATTACTTGACTCTTCAAAAAAAAGTTGTAATATCTAACCTGGACAACTTTTACTAACATTTCATTAAAAAAAAATTAATCAAGTAATTTTAACAAGAAAATGTTCTTTTTATATTTTTATTTTAAAGCATTAAATAAAAAAAAATGTCATTTGAAGGCAAAGATACAGTCTTACTCATCCACCCCGCAAAAATCACTTGAATAAAATAATTATTTCTACATAAAGGTTCATATATAAAGCTATCTTTTGACAAGTAAGGTGATTTATTTTAACACTATTCTTTCAAAATAATAAATCTTTGTCCCTTTCTGATAATGATACAAAAAAGAAAGACATATACTTATGTTCGTCTATTTTTGTATAGTTAATTATATTGATAAGAGCCTATCTTGTTGTACATACAAAGAGTTCTGATGAGGTCTCATGGGAGAGCAGCTAGCATCCATTGATTAGGAAAGAGTCAACTATGTAAAAGGAGTAAGACAATGTACAGACAGACATGGATGGATGAATGAATGGATGGATAGATGGACAAACAGACAGACAAGAAGTAGCGGCAGAAGAAGAAGATCGGTTCTGCTTCAAGTGAAAGTAGAGAAAGACGGTGTCACAACTGCTGCTTCGGCTTCTGCAGTGAGTTGGTGCACTGGGTTTTCAGGCCAGTATATTAAGAAACATTGCAGCCTAAAAATGTGTGTGTATGTATGTATATGGATGAAGATACAGGAGTGAATAGAAGAAGGGTGATATAAATGCAATATGAATGATAGAGAAAAAGACGAACTGCAAGTTTGTCTATAAGAGAGAATAAACTCCAATGATTAAATAAAAATTGTGTATATTTATATTAACATTTGGACTATTGCCCTCATCTTTATTATTATCAAAATGTTTAGGCTTTTGTGTTCTGTGGTCTTCTTCAAATGCTTGTCAATATGTGTAAGCATTAGAAAATTTTGAGGTGCAAAAATGTCATAATACCAAAAAAAGATGATGACAATATTCTGAACAGAAATAAAGATAATTCCTCATCCCTGAAATGCTGACAGAAATTGATCAGGTGATCATAACAATAAAGATAGAGATTAGAGAGTTCAATTAAATGAAGAGGTGGCACATGAATTTAAATGAATGAACAGGTACAGAATGAAACAAGTTACATAGATTCTCTCTCTCTCTCTATATATATATGCTGCAGTGAATGAATTGTCATCTAATATATGCAAAAATTACATTTTATTTTAACAGATATTTTTTTGTAATTTTGGTAAATATATCTTGAAATCCTAAAGAGTAAATTTATTTAATAAAATTGACTTTGGCTTCAACCATGCCCTCCATAAAACTTCAGAATTTCCTGCATCTTATGTTGCCTGACATAGGGTCTTCCAGCAGCCACCCTCTTGATCTAGGCAGCACTACCTCCACAAGGCACTTGATGTAGTCCTCCATGTTGAGAGAGTTCCTCACCAACAAAATCGGAAGTTCTTTTCTTAACCAAATGAGTTTTTCAAGCTGCCGTACTTTCATAATCACCATTACTTATCCAATTCTTTCCAAATCTTCTTGCACTGTCTGCAGATTGACACACTGAAATGGTTGTATTTGGAACTTCCAGTGCAAATGCCAAGCAGTACAGCATGCCTTTTTCAAATTTCTGATAGATTAAATTGTATCATGGTGCTCTTATTCTCACAGACGGTGCCCAACTGATCCTACTATACTGTGCAGTTGACAAAATCAAATACAAACAACGACCATGTGCAAAAATAAAATGGAATCAATTTACCCATCACATGCTATATATATATATATATATATATATACATACACATATAGTCACATACACACACAAAGGGAAAAAATTTGTTGAAACTTATTTCGTTGAAAAGGACAAAAAAAAATTATAATCATTTCAGGGGTCTGAATAATGGTTTTCACAAAGCACAAAATTCCTGGCACAAAACCTTCCAAATTAAGAGAAAATGAAAAAAAAAAAATATAGAGCTAAAATCTTAGGGTAGAAGTTGAAAGGCGGAATGATTTTATTAAGGTTGCCATCCAGCGAAGGACAAATTAATTCAAATTCTTTAATTGACAATGATTCCCGACTTGGGTCAATCATAGTAGTGAATAAAGACGACACCTATTCTCTCTCTCTCTCCCTCTCTCACACAGTGAGAGAAAGAGAGAGCTTCTATTCACAAAAGAACAGGAATCTGGTGAACAGTGTATTAGCTTTATAGGAATAATTTAGTTTTCTTTATATTTCTCCATACTCTTAATTTTGTAATAAGTTAACTGACAGAACATTGCAGAGAGGAAGAAAATGGAAAGAAAAAGTTTCAAAGAACTTTTATCGAATCATCTCATTGATTCTTTTTAAAAAAAGACAGCTGAGTGAATTTTATTTTCTCAAATATTCCTAAAAGTGCAATCTAGGAGCAAGACTTCATGCATTTTAGAATAATAGAAAATGAAAATGTGGGCATGTAAGAAAAGCAACATATCAGTGGAAGAAAATAATGCTTCACTTGATTCCTTGAAATTTTGAAGAAAAAAAAATCATTCATCTATTTTTCATTGGAAAACATAGGCTACTTTGTTTTCAAACAATCATTGTCTCATGCTCTACAAACGTATTTTGAATCAGAATCGGATTATCGTTCAGATTTATACAAAAGATTTTTATCCTTTAATAATCAAAAATTGGGTAATAGTAGTCAAGACAAATACCCAAGTACCAGATCTTAAATTGCTTGTAACAGAAATTGTCCTTCAACCCACTGCTAACAAGTTTTGTATTAAATTAGCTTATTGTGGCCTTGTGTCAGACTAAGTTAAATCAATAGCAACTCAGTTTAACATTCTAGATGGTAAAGTAGAAGCTTTCACTGGATAATATAAATAATCATCAATATCTGTATATCCAACTTAGAATTTGTAGCAACCATTCTAAAAAATACTTTTCTTAAATATGCTACAGCACTGATTTGTCAATGCCTTTTGCAGTATAAATCAATGAATTATATGAATTGTTTTAATTTCATTTTGAATGAATTTTGGATATTGTGTATTAAACTGACAACAAACTTAATATCAAATTTTATGCTCATTAGTTGATTAAAACCAAAATTTATAAGAATTTATTTCCATGAAATTGTAACTGGCATACTCAACATGCAGATTTCTGGGTTCAGTTTGATCCTCACATTAGGTGCCTTATAATTTTGCCTATATATATATATATATATAATTCCATCTAATTATACATATATATATATATATATATATTGACTATAGACATATATGTATATATATATAATTCCATCTAATATATATATATATATATATATATATATATTGACTATAGACATATATATATATATATATATATATATATATATATAATTAATTCCATAATTATATATATATATATGTGTGTGTGTGTGTGTGTGTGTGTGAAACTGGTGAAACTAAAAAGTGGAGGTCATCTCAAGATTTGCCATAGAAGTAGTAAGAGGCTTGGAATTTTGTGTCTGTAGTAAAGAGGCAGCAGAGTTAAGTCTCTTTCACCATATGTGAGTATATATATATATATATATATATATATATATAACACACTGAGTGCTGGTGTTAAAATAATAACTTTGTTATATTACATCAAGTACATGCAAATAGATATACTTATTATCCCAGACTAGTAACATGACTTGGAATTTCATGCAAAATACACTCTTCAGGTGCTTAGTGGAAACTGACTGTTACATATTTTGAATTATAATATCTTACTAATACAAGAAAGATTTCAATTGCTTTGGATATATATATGATAAAGAGAGATATTTATTACTTCAAATGTTATTTTAGTGGATACCTTTATCTGTCTTGTTTTTGAAACAGTTTTTATTAGGTCTACTGGTCTGTGCACTCAAGAGAACTTAATAAAGAAAATGTACCCTTCTTTGCAGGGGAAACCACCATCAGATCATGTGTGCTTTAAACTGCTGGATTGTAACACATTTGAGTCGTCTAACGCATGCTGTCTGATCCAGCAGTTTTTCCTACAAAGGAAGACACAGGATCACTGAACCTAAGCAATGTTGAGCCTGGTCAGTACCTAGATAGGTGATTGCTTGGGAATATCAGGTCTTGTGAGCACAGATATATGGGTAGTATAATGAATAAATGAAAATCAGAGAGTCAAATTCTAATTTGGTTTGTTATATTCACTTATGCACAAATACCCTTGGTAAAGGCATGAATCCACACCTCTTTCTTCTAGCTTTAGTAAAACTTATAGCAGTAAATTATTATTATATCTGCAAAAGATTCTTACAATCTAAAAAATATTTTCTGGCTTTAAATAGCCTGCAAAAAGCTGACAAGCCATAAAAACAAACAAATAAAGCAATTATATGGAAACTAAACAAACATGTCTGGGGCAACAGGAACCACAGAGAAAACATGAAATTAGAATCTATAAAGGCATTGCATTAACTAATCCTACTTCTACATTGTCCCAAGTCTTGTGTCATCCTGCCATCTTCACCTACCCAAGCACTTCCACCAGTGATCTTTCTCCATCATGAAAGCAAAAACATCTTCATCTTTATCAATGAGGTTTGTGACTCAGGCAGAGCCTTATGTATTAAAGCTAAATTACAAAAGTTGTGATAGACCGGACACACAAAGATAAATTAAGAATCGATAGAGATATGGGGGTAAGGGCTCCTTTAAAAGGACTTTTATTCCTTATGGATTCAGTCAGCATTAGTGAATCAAAAGAAGCAACCAACAGGGAAATATGCAAGATATATATCAAGTAACCTTCTTTGCAGAATGAAACTGAAAAGTGAGATTTCTATAAGTTTGGAGCCTCTATCAGCTGTCAAATCCTCTTCTCCAGCCAATGCAGTATATCACACCTCTTCTGTATGGAACTTACAAGCCAGATGATAGAAAGATCTTCTCAAATCTACTTTCATACAGTGCCAGCAATGATAATCATTTATATATAAAATGAACAAACTCACCAGAAAGTAAAGGGAAAGCACAAAAACAAGCTTCTACAAAGGCTGAAAAATAAAACAGGAGCCTACCTTATTAAAAAACTGACAGAGTTCAATATCTATGGTACAAAGAAACCCAAAATGGAAAACCGAACCAAAACTGTTGTAATAATAGTAGTAATAACCAGAAATATGTCCAGAGACACTGACTCATAACCTTAATTTTAAGTCAAAGCCATGAACCTCATAATCATCTGATGATCACAGATTGATTTGCAGTCTGAATGTATTTCTAGTGCATATATATATATATATATGCCTGTCTGCGGATGACTATAGTATTTACGCTCTCACACCCTGATTGAGCACTCTGGAAGAATGGGAGACTTTGAAAACAGTAGCTACTCTGGCATATAAGCATCACTCATTCAATAATGAATTAGAGCACTATGGCTACTGGGCGTGTATAATGATATACGCGCTAAAAAAGTCTGCCTTCTTTAACCGAACGGTCATAGTCCAGAGGTAGAATCGCTGACTGACGCCAATTCGGTCGGGTTTCAATCCTGGGTTTAAAGCAATCGGAGTCTAACCGTACTGATGAGCTGTGATACAGCGAAACAGATCTGTCTGCAGATGACTATATATATATATACACACACACACCTTTTTAACTCTTATTGAAGCAGATAAACAGTTTTGATTATCAAGATAAATTTGTAAACATATATCACAGATTAACTTTTAGGTTAATCTGACACAATGCCATAATTGTGGCACTCTAATTGAGTAAAAAAAAAAGCAATTATTTACAATTGATTTTAGAATTATGTAAAGTGATTTGCATGAAATATGAAATGAGAAAAATGAGTTGAGAATTTTGTTTATTTCATACTAATACTTTTGAAAAAGGCATGAATTCATATTTTCCCTAACCTCCATCTCATCACCTGACATCTTGACAAAATCTCTTATCACTGGCACACCATATTTGATAAAGAAAATAGTGAATGAGTAAGAATTTGGGCAAACATCTCGCCTATAATCCATCTTACCTGCTTAGGTGGCAGTGAAAAGGTATTACCATGAGAATCAACCTTGAGAGGAGCTAATAATTGAATAGGGCCAAGGTATAAAAAGAAATTAAAAAAAAAAACATTATGCTGAAACGAGAATTGATGTTGGTGTTAATGTTTCTAAGTGTTCCTAGCTGCATGAACTCTCTAGTAATTGAGGAGAATAACTTATCCTATTATCAATTAGAGTAACTTGGCAAGATATATGCATATCTGAGTCTCAGTGCTAAATTGTATTCTAGTTATTTATATTTTATACACCCATTTATATCACATTAAACTTCATGACTCTTATTATTTTAATATACAATTCATGAATATTAAAGCATATTGCACATTAGATTACAGACTTAAAATCAACTCTTTGAACATAATGCTCTAATGATCAAATAACATGTATAATCTAAAGAAAACAAGTTTTGAAGGCTTTCAGATTTTACTTGACTTTAACTTATTTCAAAAATGAAATAAATATTATACCCTAATTTATGCATTTAAATTGCTTGGTGAGGAAGTTCATTTCAGTAATAATGCAGTGTAAAAGATTTTCATTCAGACTGAAGTTATGGAAACTTGAATATTTTCTTTTCACTGATAATATTCAAACTCTTCCAGGTTGGTAGAGTGGGCAGATAATGGCAATATATATATAGTGTGGAAGATTGTGTAAAGCCAAAATTACTGACAGTCACTGGAATACTGATAGAGAGGCATTTAAGGAAAGCAGACTTTGTAATAAAGTGCTTGATATCAAAGATAGAGCATTAATAAAATTACTATAAGTAAATGTCTGTCATTTAGCTTATTGATGTTCCCTTCAGCATTCCAACTGCAGAATTTCATAAGTGGATTTATCCATCCACTCTTTAGGTTTTTTTTCCACAATTTACTGTTAATATTTCCCAGTTTTTCCATTTTTTATATTGTTGGCGTAAGTTGTTCATGTGTGCACGTGGATGTATGCTCATGTGTGTATTTCCTGTTTTTGCAGGTGTGCATACATTCATAGAGTATTATGCTTGATCATTTGTCCTTTTGCTTTTATAGAATTCAGTCAAATATAAAGTTTGTCACTTAGGTGATTGATGTTATATTAAGCACACTGACCCCCAGAGTTTCAGAGACAAACCATTTTTTAATCATTTGCTCTAATTATCAAAAGGTTTCAGCAATTGACTGTGGACTGCCTCATTTTCTTTATTTTTGTAATAAGTTAAAAAATAATTTATAAGCTATTTATTCTTGTTATTGTGCTTGTGTGTACTCATGTGCATATATGTAGAATATCATGATTATTTCTCCTTTTCATGTCTTCTTACACTCTCTCTCTCTCTCTCTATTTCCTTTTCTTTTTAGGCTCTAAGTGTCAAAGATAACATAAAAAAATAAAGAAAAGAAGTGTTGGGAATATCATATAATGAAGGATAGCTTTCCTAGCTCCTAGAAAATCAGTATCAAATATCTTGACGTCTTACTTTGGAACTGATGGGAAATAATTGTTATGAGAGAGCCAATAAAGACATAGCCTGTGGGTCTTTCTAATTTACATTTGTTTTAGTTTTACTGAATATTATTGACTATTCATCCTACCCTGGAGTCAATTACAGATAAAATGAATTTCTATTTCTATAACAGACATATGGAACAGTAAGATCTATCTAAGTTCAGACTTGCTATTCTCAGAAAAATACATATTTAAAAATTAAATAATATTTATATGAGGTAGAGAGACAGGGAGATTGATTCTCCACTGGATATATATATATATATATATATATATATATATATATATTTTCTGATGTGAAAATGGAAAAATTAAGTAGTATAATATATATATATATATATATTATACTACTTAATTTTTCCATTTTCACATCAGAAAATGTATTTGTTTTAAACATGATTGACTTGAAGGGTCTCAATCAGTGAATGACAGAAGTCTTACAAAAACCAGAAAATAAAAGTAACCCTTTGAAAAAGAAAACTTAACAGAATTTTTTTCTTTGTTAATTTTGCTCAGGTCTTAAACTTTTAATAGCATTTTTAGTTTAATTTTACATGAAGACATTCAAGTATCACTCGGTGATTTTCTTTTAATCTATTTTTTCAATGAGATATTTACTAAATGCATGTATTCTTTCTGTTTTTATTTTTTACATGGGGACGTTTCACGAAAGTATACTAAAGAGGTAAGCTGGTTGGGGTAAGAAGTTGCAAGAACAAGGGAGACAACTGCTGTATCGTATTCACTTTCATAATTGTTTTTAAAAGGTTTCATTAAATTCTTCAGATAAAGACACGCTATAAGATTGATTTCATGTCAAGATATGACGAATCAGAGTTATTAACAGCATTTGAAAAATATGAAGAAAATTTTGTATTTTTCCTTGAAACATTTCTTAGACTTTTGATTTCAGCTATTTTTATTTTATTTTATTTCTTCCTTTAAATAAGATTGGAATTTCACTGGAGTTGAAAAGAATGGTAGCCCTAGTCGAGAGTTCACGAGCTTCCTTGTAAGTGTATGATTAATGGAAATAGTTCATGTTCTTTTGTTTTGGGGATGTGAAAGAAAGAACAGTGAAAATTAAAACCTGGTTGTTAATAAGGAATCTCATAATGGAAAATAACATTTTCTAAGGGAGTAATTCCTTACAAGAACAGAAGAGAATTAGCTTCATACAACAATGAACAGAATTTGCTTTTAGCTTTTGCTTATTTTGGAAAGCCAAAGATCCGCAGATGAGAAGAAGAAAAAAAATAGAACTGTTTAGATAATAAGCTGGACTAGTAATCATAGTTTAGGAGAAAAATACAATTGAAACTATTTCTTGAAGAAAAATATTAGTAAGAATCCAGAAAATAAATTTATGGAATAACTTTTGCTTCTTGAACAAAGGCTGCAATTACGTGAAAAATAATTTTTTAAGTCTATTATTAACAAATACCAATGATTTAAGATTTATAAATAGATGCAATGTTGAAATTAAGGGTTTTAAATGTCTTCAAATCTGAACAGTTTAATCCAGTATAAAATAAAATATTTAAACTAACAAAAAGGAAATATAAATAAAATAACAGGAACATGAAACAGATAAAGAAATTATCAGCAAGAAAATATTAAAAACTGTGCACATGTGTATACATTTTGACCAAATTATTTTTAATGGATATTAAAAGCTTCTGCTTTTTTCTGACTTATCAAATCATACAAATGCCTTTTGCTACCTTCATCTTAATCAACATTGTTATATATGAGAAACAACCTGAAATGAATGTCTCCTAATTCACATCTATGGAATGTATAACAGATACAAGGAATGCATCATTGGATTGAGCAAGTTTTCAGTGACAAAAATATTTTCCCTAAAATTCACAATCCTTGCATTTTCATAAGCAATAAATAAAAACTACATGTATGCCAAACTAAAAAAAATCTGTACTAGTGGGTGACCAACCTTTTGTCAGAAAAATGTTGTCCAAATAGTCCACTGTCTTCAAAACAAGAATACAGTCTGGTGTTGTAAGTGAGTCCAGTCAACATTTACAACATGATTCATAGTTTTCAAATTGGTGAGAGGGCCTGGTGTTATCATGTTGCAAACAAAAAGTTGTTTTCTTTGGCCATAAGAACTTCAAGCTTTTGTGGGAGGAAATTAACAAGGACACAAAGTTGTTAGAGCATAAGAAAGGTTTTAGTTTTCAAATATTTTCTTCAATGAACACAGTAAACAAAAGCCAAGTTATCAGGACAGCACCAAGATTACCATTTACTTTTTGGCATATAAAATGCACCTTTATTTTGAAGGAAAAGTTTTTGGGTAAAATGAGCTTCAGTTGTTTTTTTATTAAACAAAATTTTAAGCTGATAATTTAGAAAATTAGTATCATCAAACTAAAAAAAATACCATAAATAAAAAGAAAATGTTTGGCTCAAGCCGGCACAATTTTCATGACTTGCAATAACACTGAAAAAGAAATCAGATATTCCATCATTGAATCCAGTATTATGATCAAGGATAATATCACCCTCAGTCACATCTATTACAGATACCACAATTCTTAAATGATTTAATCATTATATTGTTCTTCACCCCAAATTCTTCACCTACATGTAAACCTGAGAATGTGTATCAGTTTTTACAGTAGGGGGTCATGAAAAAAACTATCCTACTACAAACAATTGTTCCACTCTTCCCTCATTAAAGCCTTAAAAGATTTGATAATAGAAATATTGAGAGGTTGCAATTAACTTGTTAAACAGCCTACTATAATAGGGAGTAATGTTAAACAGCTATAATAGGGAGTTAAGCTATAATAGGGAGTATGATTTTAACTCATTATCATTATATATTAGTTTGAAACGTCTTTCATTAAACATGGTCAACAAGGAAGATTTAATTAATTTTTATTAAGTTTTTCCAACATCCTTACATTTTTTTATTATTTTGTAGGAGTAAAAGAAGACAAAAATTGTCCATAATGTTTATTGTCCTAAGTGCTTTCATCCACTTTTATCTAGGATGTGTGTTGACGATTATGTTGTAATTTATTTTTGTGTTGTTTTTTGAAAAAGGGGTGGTCATTCTTAAAATAAATTACATTGACAGTCTGTTTCATGTTTCAATACAATATTCTGACCATTTGTCCACTTTAGATATATATATATATATATATATACTTACTTATAAATGGAACTTTATCTGTGTGTGTGTGTGTCCCCGTTACCTATTGACTCTGAAACGGCTGAACCGATTTTCTTGAAAATTTACACAGTTGTGTAAATAAGCATCTGTGCGTGTTCTTAACTAGGTTTTGTGTCGAGGTACCCCCAATAAATATCGAAAATCGATAATCGAAAAAAATCGGGTTATAGAAGGAGTGGTCCAATTTTAATCAAATTTGATACACTCATAGACAAAGACATAAGAAACGATATTCAGAAGTTTCAAGGTTGCAGTTCTTACAATAGTGCAGAAAATTGATAATATATATATATATATATATATATATATATAAAAGACAAGATGTTTGTGTGTGTGTCTGTTTATCTGTCTGTATGTCCTTTGTACAAATCCACAATTGTTATCCAATTCTCACCAAACTTCACAAATATTTTTTCGTCTGAGCTTCAGGACCATGGATTAGTTTTAAAGCTTTCATTACACCCAAGCAATGCCGGGTTATACTGCTAGTATACACACACACACACACACTCTGAGTATATAGGATGCAAGCAGGTTTTACATTAAATATTTGGATTAAAAAATGCCTTATACACAGAAAAATACAGTAGCCCCTTTTTCTTTCCATCTTTATTCTCACTGTATAACTGTACTGGCTACTTAACCTTAATTCAGTCATCATATGAATTCTAAACCACTTATTACACATTTTTGGTTTCAGCAAAGATGTTTATATTATATACTTAAGTTTGTAGTGTACATTAATATAAGTATAAAAACAAAACAATTTTTTGATTTTGTAAAAGATCTATTTTTAAAATATATCAATGTTCTGTGCTGTTATTTTCTGCAATGGAATTTCTCTGGTTTTTGCCCTAACAATGACTCATCTTTGGGAAATGAATATTTGTAATGGTAAGCACTCTGGCTGGCACCAATTCTTGAATGTATAAAAGCCAATAAAATATAGAAAACAATTCAAATGAACTTGAAAAGGAATAATGTACCATACACCTTCTGGCATTTCTCAGGATCTTCTTGAGTATAAATGTGTATTTTTATAACACAAAACTACAATTATATGTTATTAAAGTAAAATATTTTTAGATTTAATAAACCTAACTTAATCATTTCTTTGTCTATTTATATCTGTTTATGCAAACAACATTCAATTTCAGATCAAAATATTTTTCAAAAGAAGAAAAACATGAACTTTTTTGTCATTTAAAGGAACCAGCAGACATAAAACTACATGCTTATATACACACACACACACATATATATATATCTCATATGTATGTATTTCTGTGTGTATATGATAAAATACAGGTTTAAGTTACGCTATATTTATGTGTTAAAGTGCTCGATATCAAGGATAGAGTGCATGTATGTGTATATATATATATATATATATATATACACACACACACAGCATCCTCACTAAACTACTGTAATTTATTTTTTTATGATAAAAGGTCATAAAAAAAGAGAATTACTTTTGCTGTACCCTATATATCTATATATATATATATATATATATATATATATAGAAGATACAGAAAAAGTAATTCTTTTTTATTATCTTTCATCATACAAAAATAAATTACAGTAGTTTAAGATGGCTTAAGATTAACTATTTATAAATGGTTAAATCTTAATTTTGAGCTGAGGTGTATAAGACTACATGGAACACTTGAGTGACCATCAAGATCCCCAGATTTTCTCAAATACTTTCTTTACAAGTTGAGAACTTTTCAGCATTCTTTCATAGCATAGATCATTAGACTATTAGAAATAAAACTATTTTTTTTTTAAAAATTAAGATTCTTAAAGTACTTCCCCATCTTTAGTTAAAGCATATTTCATGCTGTTAAAATTTTAAAAAATAGTAAACATGCTCATGTGAGTTAAGTTTAAAATGATGGAAAACTATCTGTGCTATTGACCTCTTCCTAATTTTTATTTTCAAATAAACTGCACAACAAATAATAAAAAGAGACTTTGTAAGTTTTTCCCTGAGGTTAAAATATTCATGGGATAAACTTATGTAAACTTTATTGCAATAACATCCTTTTCTTTAAGAGAAAGTTAGTTCCAAGCACATTAATTTATGCCTGTACTAAACAGCAAAGTTTTGGTTAAAATGTTAGATATAGAATAGATTTTAAATCCAACCAGGAGTAGAATATTATGAGACAGCTGTCATTGAGCAATTGGTCTTAATTATCACAACATTGCATATGAAGACAGCAAACAAATAGAGAAGTATTTTTCTATGGTGGTCAGTCCTCAGAAGAGCAGCATAGTTTTAGGACTAAGTTCAAAACAGCTGATTCTTGAGTTATCAAAAAGTCTGGGTGAGATGAAACCCACACAAGTTCAACTTGGGAGGTAAGGTCAACAATCAGCTTCCCAGCTGCAATGCTTAAAAAGAAATCTCATTTACTTTATCAACCATATGGCCAAGCAATGCTCTCTTAAGACCATTAGGAATATCATTTGGTCAGTTCTTTTATTATGAAAGAACTGGACTTAACTTCACATATTTTTCAATGTAAAGAAGTCTTTCAGCACATTTCCTAGAGAGTGTGTATGGATATATACATACATATTTACTGCAACTTATATAAACAAACTTGTTTTGTGAGAAAGAAAATATCTGAGAGCACTGACATACACAAATATCAATTAACTTACTTCAAAATTAAAGACAACTTACAGGATGCTTTATTATTCATAAATCCCCATCCATCTTTGGGAAAGATATAGAATGGTTTCCCATTAATTTCTCTGTGATTTAAAATTCAGTTTCCTTCTCTTAGACTGGTTGCCAAAACAAAACAAGCCTCAGTCAAGACTCAAAATGTTTACCAATTCTGTTTTATGCTGATAACTCTACATTACCATATGTTAATTCAATATAATATTGATGGTATATCAGTATATTCCATTGTAAAAAATATTTCCTAGATATATATATACTAGCAGTATAGCTCGGTGTTGCTCGGGTGTAATGAAAGCTTTAAAACTAATCCATGGTCCTGGAGCTCAGGCTCTTTGGACATTGGCCCAAAAGACTAAAAAGCAATAGTTGTTTCCAGTTAAAGCAAACCCATAGACTGAAAGAAAAATGAATGGATGTAAGTCAAATTTTGATTTCCTGGTATTGATATCAAATTTTCTGCACTATTGTAAGAACTGCAATCTTGAAACTTCTGAATATCGTTTCTTATGTCTTTGTCTATGAGTGTATCAAATTTGATTAAAATCGGACCACTCCTTCTATAACCCGATTTTTTCGATTTTCGATATTTATTGGGGGTACCTTGACACAAAACCTAGCTAAGAACACTCGCAGATGCTTATAGTACAACTGTGTAAATTTTCAAGAAAATCGGTTCAGCCGTTTCGGAGTCTATAGGTAACAGACACACACACACAGAGACAAAGTTCCATTTATAAATAAGTTTTGATATATATATAAGGCTTCTAATGTTATTCAGTGAAATCAAAATAATGCACAAAATTTTCTTCATGAGCTACTACCCAGCATTTTCAATGAAGTGCAAAATTAATTTAGCTAAGGTAATTACTCCAGATGTATGTAATTGAATTAGAAAAAAATTGAGCAAACTCTGGTCAAAAGCAATCAAGATAACCTTATGATCAAGATTTAGTTCTAAATATTTAAAGCAAATCAATATGCGGAAGGTATAAAGCATTCTGGGAAATGCTTTATGTTGAAAGGGTCAGGATGAAAAAGCTGTTGAAAAAAATAGATTAGAAAAAAAAGTACAAAACAGATTAGAATGATGTTTCAATTTTTTTATAAACGCAAAAATATCGCAGTCTCTTAAATTTTTAAGCCAGAAATATAAATGACTCATAATGGATACCTAGCATTAAATAGGAGAAACAAATTGAAATTACCTAACTTAAAAGTCTGAAAATACATACTTGGGTAATGCGCAATTTCAGTTTATCTAATTTCACTCACACAAGTTTAAATAAAATAACTACCACATTTGAAACCAAAAATACAATAAAAGAAAACTAATATATAAAGGAGTACATTTTATTAACAAATTAAACAATAAGTAAATTTATATTTCTTAACAGGTAAGTCACCATTGTCAAAGAAAATTTTGAATAGCACTGTGATACATTGAATATGCCTCTTCGTTAATGAAATACTTTAAATCATAAAATGGTTTAAGTTTTCTGTGGAAAATCATGTTTTTAATATAGCATTAAAAAAAAGAATCTTGCTACCTAAATCAGTGTTTCTATTATATCAAGCCAAGAATTTGATAATTTTCTATCCAAAAAACTAACAAAAAATGTCCTACTGATTTGTGATTGCAAATTCCTTCTTGAGAGTTATTGTTGTTGGTGATGGTGGAAAAATGACCCAACTGGTTCAAATATTTTTCACCTGTAATTTCCCGATTCTTGTTGATGCTCTAATCTTTATATGAGGGTCGGCTGAAAAGTTCATTGGCTGACCAGTTGGACAGCTGTTGTATTCTGGTACACTTGTATGTTTTTTTAGTCTACCATCTGGCATTTTTACTTACATTTATATCTTGATCAGCCTATGAACTTTGTATTTCAATACATATGTTTTTATTTTTATTTTTTTTTCATCATATCACCCCAAGCAAGGCAGTAAAGCCACTGATGTGCAGGGGGCTACTTAAGTGTAAAAAGATTGGAAAAGTGAAAACTGGAAGCCACATCCTAAACAGGGAACAAGGGATGAGCCTCTTCACCTGTTCAATAGATGTGGATGGAGTGTGAACCAGGCGATAGTTTAGTCTAATGTATGTGTATTTACATGTCTGTCAGTTTATGTCATCACTAAGAATGGCTATCACAGAAAAAAACTGTTCCTGTAAAGTAGATTATCAATTATCTACTTGGTTATTTGCTTTCTACTGACTCTTACCAGTTATCTTGACACTAGTAAGAGTCATATAAGATTAGATTTGTCTTTACCAGAATGTACCTTGAAGTCCAATTCCAATCACTGATATTAATTTGAAATCATAGGAAGTTAACAGAGGTTGATGATAGAACCAATTGCATTTCCATACATTATGTTTTTACATGTACATGTGTATGCAAAACCATTGTGCAGATTGTTGATCTCATGATAACCACCTTGATACTTTATCAACTAAACTGATCCTTGACTCTTTAAAGATAGAAAGGAAAAAACAAAGAAAATGAAAAGTGGATACAAGTGATAAGAATGTAGAAACAAACTAAGTGTTTTAGTTTACCAATTGAATCCGGACAAAACTCTCTATATCTACTGATCATGAAACAAGATTTATCCAGCAGAAGTAACGGAAGTTGAAGAATGGAAGAAATTCAATTACAATATAACATGATATAATCTCTTTATAGGATTGCACCATAAAGGTTGGGCCAAAAATAAAAAAAGTATTCTTTGAAGAGAAGGAAACAGTGTCAAAAGAGAAACCAAAAACAACGACAATTCTAACAATGTTCAACTAATAATACCAAAAGTTCGGAGTTGGGTGACTGGTGTTACAATAATGCCAATGAAGAACTGCATTTTTGCCTGACCAAATGCAAAGCACGAAAAACAAGCAGAGTTTGAAGATTCTACAGATAAGTATTTCAACACTATTTTTTTATTTATTTATTTACTTATTATACCTTTTATTTTTAGAGTTTTATTTTCTTATTTCTGCTTCTTTTTCTTTATCTCTTAACCCAGTAAAAGATGCAATCCAAACGGATGCATAGGGTGGCAAGCAGAAGTAGCATGAAACTAAACACACACAAAAATACACAGTTAGCAAAGTATTCTTATTTTCCACTATGATTCTTATTAAACCCAGCTTCTATTTTAGAATCGGCAACCAGCTTTATTCTATGAATGCCTGTGTTTTTGTCCCTTTCACTTTTATGTCGTCTTGTTTTAATCAATGTTTCAATGTCGTTCTTTGTGGCAGTGGGGGAGGGGTGGCTTGCTGAAAGGAGAGGCTAATCAAATGATTAAAAAAGAAAAAAAAATTCAACAGAATGCACATGGAGTGGTTCAAAAAACAGTGGTTCAAAACTTATCAAAAGCAGAGTGCTGTCAAAAGTATGAGATCAATTTGCAGTGCAGACAGGTCCAGATTGAGATGAAAGCAGGTGCTTTACTGTAAGCAATTGAATTAGTAAAGTGCCCAGTTAATCATAAGTAATCTAATAAACTTCAAGGAGGAGCCAATCCATAGAAAAATGAAAAAAGAGGTTCAATGAAATCGGAAGCATTTATGATTGGTAGAGAAGTGTGTATTCAGTCTTCTCATCTCATTCCTTTCTATCCTTAACAAAAAAGAGTGAAAAATAAAAATATGAAGATAACTTTATCTCAAGAAGATCAAAATAGACCTATCAGCATTCAGTTTCCCTGGAAGGGATGGTAGTGAGATATTAAGAAAAGGAAGAAAGTAAAATTCTTTATAATATTTTGAAACATTAAACATGAGGGTCGGTATGCAGTAATAAAATGGTACATCCCAGTGAGGCATCAGGCTGTAAAGATGTACATTCTAAGTGTACACATGTCAAGAGCAAAACTCTATTAGCAAAGAAAAAATTAAAATGAACAAATTTTAAAAGCTTGGTCCTATTGTCCATCAAACAAATGATCTCTCAAATATACCAAGAAGTCTTTATATCCACTGGATATAGATGTTGGTTTGTTCCTGACTCGACTCTTAGAGTTGTGAGTTCTATAACAGGCTACAGCAGTGGTGAACAAGTAACTTTCAGGGTTAGAGGAAGATAACTCATGACTTCCAATTGAGATTTTACACAAGGAATGGAGTTCATATACCCCAATGATTATAATAAAGGGTTCAGTTTGAAATTTCTAGCACCTGAGGAAGGCCGGAGCGGGCAACAGCCGAAACATCGTACAAATGGCAATAAAGATGAGGACAACCTCATCTCAGAAGTATAGACAAAGACCAAGAAGTCTTTTAAAAAACATTGGAGCAATTGTAAACTTTCTGTCTGATTAACAGTTTAATTCTTTTTTTATAAAAAATAGATATCAAGGAAATGTCTAAGAATTTCAAGCCCAGACTGACTCAAATATTCCACAATAATTGACTGTGAAAACAACAAGCAGGGAACTTATCTTTTATGCAATGATTGTCATATTATTACTCCTGAAATAAAATTTTGATTATTATTTTTATTGGTTTTAATTGTTTTTCTTGAAGAGTTCCATCTTCATAAGATATGGCTGTGAGGTTCGAAAATCAAAAGGAATTAAGACAAGTGAGAAAATAAATGTGTGTTGTGGTGCAGTGGATATCAACTCAGAACAACAACTTGGGGAGCCGAGATCGAATTCTAGTTGAATTCTTTGCATTCACTTACACACAAATAACCTTGGGAAAGGTATTAATCCGTCTTTTCCCTCCAGTTAATGGGTTAAATAATAGGGCAGATTGGGTTCTAAAACCTTGGTTGGCAACCACTCTACCACACAAAGCAATGGCAACCTCCTGTGGGATAACCTTCTGCCCAGTCAGTCATGTCTCTTTTGATACATAATCGCCCAAAGCGTGTATTACGTATGACACCTAACTGAGAAAATAAAAAGGCAAAAGCTTTTCTTCACTACTTCTTATGGTCACTACAGTATTTATTAGACATGAGTAGTTGTCATACATTTTCTTTTATGTGGTTCTTCAGAAAGATGTTGAAAATATCATGAGTGAGAAAATGTAAGCAATGATAATGTTTTATAGAAAATGGAAACAAAAAGAACACTTTTACTTAACATCAGAAAGAAAGAATTGATATATCTTGGACATATAATCATAAAAAAGGGCTTGGAAAATTTGACTCATACAACATATTGAAATCAAGAAAGACAAAAGAAAATAGTGTATCATCTACCCAATTAGGTAATGTAAATGAATAGCAGTTTAGAAGAGATAGTATATAGACAAAATTTACTAAGATTTACAAAGGACAGGAAATGGTAGAGATCCGTGATCACCTACACTACCAGCCATAATTATTAGGCCACCCCAGTTTTTTAAAAGAAACAATGTATTTCATACTATTTTTAAGTGAATAATTCTAAATGAAAAAGAAAATAGAATGGTTCTTTTGTTATTATTACTTTGCAAAATTTTACAGGGCAAGGAAGCAAAGATGAACTCATCCAAATCACCCTAAATATTTTTCATTCTTCCATTGATGAAACTGCATTATAGGTAATTATTAAATATTTATAAAATCATTTGATGCACATGTTATTGTGCAGTATTAACAAAAGAACCATTCTATTTTCATTTACATTTATTCACTTGGCAATAAATACTAAAAAATAATATGAAATACATCATTTTTTTAAAACACTGGGGTGACCTAATAATTATGGCCAGTAATGTACATCCTGAAGGGACATGGCATATAGAAAAAATGTACTATGTTCCTACAAGATGTGGGCAATTATGGTTCTCCACAACTTTCAATCTTTTGTTGTTTTAAATAAGCTTACCATTACCATTGTCCTTGTTCTAGTCCCCATTCACAGAAACTCATTAAGTAGGTTACTTGCTACTCCCTCCCACTGTTTCTCTTGCTTTCAATAAATAAATTAAGCATAAAATAAATCTTTTATTTTTACCAATGCTCTATGTTTAACATCTTTCTTGAGGCAAAGTTTAACTTCTCTTTCAGAAGGTATTTTTTAATATATACCAGCTTCAAATAGCCAACTGCATTTCACGTTCTTTCAAATCACCATAAAAATGATGGCTTATGTTTGAATTCAGTGCATAAAAGTAGCAAATAAAGAAAAGATCACTAAAAACAAACTTAGAGATCTATTGAAACAATGCACTACCTGAATGCTATTATGAAAAAAAATGAACAGTATTTGGAAAATAAAATATTTCTAGCCACGTTTTGGAAAATTACACCAGTTGTTGTACATAATGATTTGAGGTCATAAAAGGTATTTTTAAAACCTAGAAAACATTGAAAAATTTTTTCACTGAAACCTAACATAATTTCATTTCTATAAAGAATTGCCTTCAACCATTAGAATGAACTCAAAAATAACATCATTTTTCTTTGAATTGTAAATATCTACAAAATACGCAAAAAATCTGCTAACAAAATCCTTTTATACTTATATTTACTATTTATATTCCTTCAGTTGAATTCAAGTTTGACTTTGATGTTTTCCATGAACTATAATATTTACAGATCACTATAGATTATATCAATATTTTAAAATCTTTGAAAAAATATATTAAATATTTATGAACAATTAAACTATCAAATTTACCCTAATTCAATTTTAAGTTTTGTCTGAAGATTAATTTTTAATACAAAACTATTGTTTTCTAATACAGAACTCAATATTCAGACAAACTTACTTACAACTTTTCTTCAATTGAAACCTCTCAAAGTCTAATTTATGTGACAAGGCAATTTTTTTCACTACTAAGCTTTTCAAATTCCTTATATAAAGCAAATAAATATGCAATTCAATGCAAACGACTATTTCAATAAATTCTTGATGACAGCTTTGGTAAAGAAGGAGTCGAGGGGAGCTATTTAAAATCAAGCCAATGTTGCAGCAGCACTAGAATTAAATTCAAACAAAGCAAGATCTCCCTAAACAAGGAATCCTTCATTGAACAGCAGAAACTTGCTATGTAATATTAAAAAGAAAAAAATGTCAAAGACAAAGCCAGGAATTTAAGACAAACATCAACCATTTTGCACTTGAACAACTCCTCCCACCTCCACTTTTTATCAAAGAGGCCTGTCCAAAGTAATGGACATAGTCTTATTCCTTGAATTCCTTTGAATTAACAAAAATAAATAAATGAAAACAAAGGCTTGGAAAACTGAATAAAAAATAACAATTCTAAGTTATGCCTGGAATTAAATTATACTTAATTAAAAGTTATACTTATAATATACTTATAATTAAAAATTATACTTAATTAAAAGTTAGCATTTACAGAATACATGTACAAACACATATTTGGTTCACAACCAAGAAAAGATTTCTTGCTGTAAATTTTTTTGTAAAAAGCTGATAAATCCGGAATTCTTCATGATAAATTAAACCTTCAGGCTAAATATTTCCCTTTTTCTTTCAATAAAAGTATTAGATAAGTTCCTGAGCATGATCATGTTTTCTTTCCTTTCTATATTCTCTAATACTTATTCGTCTCATATCAAATAGAGATCACAGAATAACAGTGTTTACATGATAATTATTAATCTTCCCTCCAGGGTTGAAAATATTTCCACTATTTTCAGAAGAAATAAATAATCTTGCTTTAAGGTGTTGATAACGTTAATCCATATATCATTTCAACAAAATAATAATCCATGCGTCATTTCAACAAAATAATAATCCATATGTCATTTCAACAAAATAAAAAATAATTTAATCTATGAAAAATATGTTTAAGACAAATTTTTATATATTTTTTTAATTTTTCATGAGCAAATAGTCAACTGATTTCTTGTAGATTATCATTATGAAAACAAAATCTAAAAATTTAAGACATTTGGAAGATACTTAGATGCACAAAAAATACTGTGACATTCTATAAAAGTTTTTATTTGAATTTAGTTTTCTGAGAAGGCAGAGTCTAGAAAAAACAAATAGCTGAACAATAAATTTGGATTAATTAATACTATATCTTGACATTTTTTCAACTCTG
Source organism: Ascarosepion bandense (assembly GCA_037127315.1). Lineage (NCBI taxonomy): Eukaryota > Metazoa > Mollusca > Cephalopoda > Sepiida > Sepiidae > Ascarosepion > Ascarosepion bandense. Next base: position 10,541,204 of record JBBBDQ010000145.1, read on the forward strand.
TGATAAAAATATATCTTATGATGAACAAAAAACACTTGTAAAAAAAGATTGTTTGAAATTGGAAAGAAAAATATCACAAAGTTCTCAGCTCAACCAAAATGATCTTTTTACAAAACATATTGGTCAGAATTTGAAAATGGGTTAGGTCAATAACTTTTCATCTACTCCTCCTCTGTGTGTGTGTGTGTGTGTATATATATATATATATATATATAACTAAAGAGGTTTCAGTTTGACCCATTTCTTCTTTATATGCTGTGTCCCCTCAGGTCATCAGTGATGATGGTTCTTCACATTTACCTCATATCTAATGCATTGTTTTCCTGTCTTTTATGTCTTCAATCTGTCAAATGAGTATCAGATTTTCTAAGCCCTCATTCCTCATTATGTGCTCTAGAAATCCTGTTTCTTTCTTATATTAAGTAGAAGTGTCCTTTTTGTTTCCATTTTCTCTAAAACTTTGTCACTGCTCACATATTCCGTCTATGATATTCTCAGTATCCTTCTGTATAACCATGCTTTTGTTGCTTCATGTCTCTTCATATTTCAGGAGACTGTCCAGCACTTACTGCTATACAAGTGAACAGATATGTGATATTTTAGTACTCTTTTCATTGCTTTAGGGAGCTTTTACTATTTCTTAATACCCTGCTTAACTTTCAGAATGCATCTTTGGCTGTCGCAATATGTCTTCATATTTTATTGTCATACTTTCGGTCCTTAGTTAAAACATTTCCCAGATATTTAAATTCTCATACTTGATTTTGATATCTCTGATTTCTAATTTGAATTTTAGGCTCATTCTAATAACCATGCATTCTGTCTTGCAATTGGTATTTAATGCTTTCTTCTTGCTTTCCTTTGATATTTTTAGAAGGAATTTTTTGTAGTTTTCTTTCTGCATCTGCTATCAACACTGTGTTATATCATACTTCTGGTTCTCTTAGAATTGCCTTGATGTATAGGTTAAATAAGTTTGCTAACTAAATGGCAAAACATTTTTGTTTAGAAAGTATTTTGGTTGAATCAAGAACAATTCAGCAACTCCTTATGTCTCTGTCTGTCTCTCTCTCTCTCTCTCTATATATATATATATATATATATATATATAGATATATAGATATAGATGTATAGGATTAGAAATTAATTAAAATCAACTCTCTTCTTCCCTTTTACAAAAATTTACAACAGATGTGTGAAATCCTGGGTTTTCACAAGTAGAAAAAGGATTGACCATGTGCTTAAAGAAAATGTCAACCCAGATTTTGCAAGTAGGTGTTAAAATGATTTTTGACCAATGGGAACAACTTGAAGACTTAGGATCCAGTGCTAAATTCAAAAAGACTAGATAAATGGCCTGTCAGTCAAGAATTAGAGATGGGAGCTTCATTGTTCTCTTTCTCCTTATCTATTTCAACAATTACTACTAGGACATTTTGTATGAACTCTTGATATCCTTAACTTTCTCATTGAACATTAATTTCTATGAATTCTAGTTATTCCTCCTTTTAATAAATGTATATTTTATTCTTCTTATGCTATTCCACACAATTCCACACATTCCAACAACCAACCCCTTCAGATGATGAAAAACCTTCTGATGAATATTATTCTGCATAAAACTTATAAGCAGTAGGGAGTTCAGTTAAGTATGACACAAGGCCAAATTAAAGAAACATTAACTAGTTCCTTTTGGCGACATAGACACAGATACAGGCAAACACACACACAGGCACACACTATTCCTCGGTGTCAAAAAACTGTAATTTCAAAAATTAGTTCTGTATCCTTCATGGATAAAGATTTTTTTTGTTTTTTCTTTTTTTTTTTCAAAATTTAGAAAATTAAAATGATATACCAAAGAAAATATTTCTTCGGTATATCATGAAATCTTTTGAAAATTTCTTGGCCTAAACAAAAATCTTTCCCAAAAAATTCTAATGTTTGATAATCTAGTCAGATTTTGGGAAATGAATTGGGTCAAGAATTTTATAGTACTGTCTTGTGTATATATATATATATATATACATATACACACACACATGAAGTGCAGACATAAGAATAATGGCTACTTTTTGACCTGAAATATTTATTTTGTGTGTCTTGGCGCCATATTAAATAAACAGATCTATAAGTACTGCCGACATGGTCAAGGGAAGTAACTTTTATTCTAACAGACCAGAAAGTATTATTATTACTTAGAGACAAAAAAGACACAGTTAATTTTTTTTTTAAATATTTCAGGTTTTTCATAAAATAATAATGGTGATATATCTTTTTTTGAATTTCTGAGGAATAATTTTTAAACATGTTTGGAAAAATATTTCCATGAAACAGAATAGATATTGTCATCCAATAGTCATATTTCATTCACTGACAAAGTAAAATTACATTTTGGACTTTGCTATGAAAAAACCCCCAAAAAAAACAAAAAACAAAATTAAATAGAATAGAGAAAGAAAAAAGAAATTTTATAATGCATATGATTTTGCACAATACTGTTGAGTTTATTTTTCAAACTAAAAGCTGGGGAATACATAAGACACATTGCTGAAATAAATTAATAAAATATGAAAATGATAAATGTGAAAAACCTTCATTCATTTTGAATTACTGACAAGACTAATTAAATTATTTGCTTTTGGGGAAATATAAACATTAAAAAAATAGGTATGAAAAAGAAAAAATAGATTACTGAAAGATTTTTCTTTTTTTTTTAGAAAGGTCAATAAGACCTGTAGAGAAAAAAAAAAAAAATGGAAAAATGCAATTTGGCAGAAGTGCTAAATTTAGAATTGCTATAAAAATGAAATCCACTTCACTACTTCAAACACATTTTCCAAAATAAAGAATTGAATCTGAATTTGGTTATTGAATCATCCAGATTTCTGAAATGTAATTTTCAACAGAGCAAGGGAAAATTCTAGAGAAATGGATTTATAGATTTTTTATGTTTTATATATATATATATATATATATATATATATATATATATATATATATATAAAAGAGTGAGAAAACCTGATGTTAAACAATGTTGTTAAGAATTTTTTTGTTGAGAAGGTTAAGGAAAAGGATAAAGAAATCAGTTAAAATCTGAATTAAAACAGCAAGCAGTAACAGGAGAATATGATTATGCTATTGAAATACGGTGGATTTTTTGCATATTTCAAGACGTTTTTTCCCTGCCTATCAACATCTAATATTTAACAGTGTTTTCTGTTTTTTTGCTTCAAAATAATTGCATTCATATCAAAACTAAAAATCAATTTAAATAGAGAAACAAAAATAAGATTTATACAAAAAAAAATAGTTAAAAAAAATTTCAAATCACATTTTTTTACCATATATTTTAACAGTAAAATTCTCATCACCTTACAAAAGCTGCAAAATTAATATTTATTGTGAAGATTATACAAGAGATTTTTTGTTGAGTAGTGATTTCACAAGGTTTAGTCATGATGCTTATTGTTAAAAAATGTTAAGAGTTCTGAGCTGATTTCTTAAGGTAAGCAATATTGAAGGTGATTAATATAAAGGTAGGTGACTAAGAGACTCAAAGAGATTCAAGTAAATTTTAGTAAATCAACCAAATGGAATAAGTAATAAAAATTTAATCAGTCAGTTAAGTGCTATATGTGATACATGCTTAGGTGATCATGTTTCTTTCAATCCATAACTTCCTAGGTAGATTTTTCCACAGTAGGTTGCCATTTCTTTCTCCGGTAGACTGGTTGCCAAGCAAGGCTTTAGAACACTATCGGTTCTGCTATTCAATTCATAGATGAAGGGAGAAGAGATGATTAATACCTTTCCCAAGGATGTTTGCATGTAAGTGACTGCAACGAATTCAACTAGAATTTGAATCGAGTCTCCAATTTCGCATTTCAAGCTGATATCTAAACACTACAATGTACAAAAATTGACTACTGAACACTAAATATTACAATCAGAATAAGTGAAAAAATTACTATATTTTAAAGACAATGAAATGGACTGTAAAATAGAAAGAAAACAAAATTCTATGCTTTGCATGGTTTAAACTAGAAAGGAAATGTGGTTAATCTTCCATTTTTTTTTTTTTTTTTCAAGAATTTGACTTGATCCTTAATTTCTAAATTTCTGTCTCGAAAACAGGCATGTCTGTTCAGGTCATGTTAATCCCTGAGGTCAGTGTTCTGGCAATTGTGGAACAAGCAGGCAATACTGAGGTCCTTCGGGCTGTCATTACAGGCTGCGCTCTGCAGGAAATCAAAGCCATCATATCAATGACCTCCATTGAACTGGCTGGCATTCAAATAAACAGGTAGCCCCTTTTTTTTTTCAAAAGGAAATGCCCCACCCTCCGCAAGACCTTCTTCCATGCACCTGAATAATTATCTATTGCTTGAAAAGACTTTCACCCACTACTCCTCCTAAAAAACCACATGGGCTGAAGGTTAGCTCTTGGGCAATGGATATACAAAGCCATTTCACTCGGCTGCTACTAAATGGAAACCACTTTTTAACTTTTTCAGCCTAAAATCATGAATAAACAAAGGTTAAGTAATTCTTTATATGATGGATTATTACTGCTCTCTTGTTCACTAATTGTATAGTAAATATGTTTTGAAGAAAGACTGCACATCAGATTGGAAGTTTATGGCTATCTCTTGATATATTAATTGTAAGTAAGAAGGTCAAAATAAAGCGTAACATATTTGAAATTTAATATCCCAAAAAAATGAAAGAAATCATTAAATTTTATCTCTTAATATATTAATTATAACTAAGGTCAAAATCAAGTGTAACATATTTGAAATATCCTAAAACTGAAAGAAATCATTAAAATTCTATAGAAACAAATTTTAGTGGAACTCATGTTAAAAGTTTAAATGTAGGTATCAAATATCTTTGAAAATATCTCATGGCAGGGCAGATTGGTTCTTTCTAGCTTTGGTTGGCAACCAGTTTATGAGATGACAGTGTGGCCCTAAAACCCTTCAGGTAGTCTATGAGGTTAATATCAAAAAAATAAATTGCCAATACCAGTTAGCATAGATCCTGATTATATACAGCCTTTTTCGTGTAATTTTTAATGGGGTTTTGTTTGTAACTATAGACCCAAATATCTTTAAGATTAAGTTAAACAGTATCATTTTTTAATATTGTTTAATTTGCAGTGTTATCAAAGCAAAGATTTATGCAATATCAGTCCTTCTATATAGCAGTGAATGCTGAATAAACTCCTCACAAATGAAGAAGAGACGTGAAGCAACAGAAATATAGTTCAACAAAAGAATGCTGAGAATACCATGGACCAAATATGTGAACAATGACAAAGTTCTAGAAACAAAAAGGACACTTATACTTATCAGAAAGGGATAGTTGAAATTTCTAGTGGACATAATGAGGAAAGAGGGTGTTGAAAATATGGTACTCAGTGGATTTATTGAAGGCAAGAGAGATTAGAGAAAACAATACCTGACCAACCTAGCAAGCATGAGTGAATGGATGGTGGGCAGTGTTTGGGAGAGATGGCAAAAGGACAAAATTTATTAAGCACTATGAAGGAAAAAAATTTGTGAAGAGCCATGATTGCCAACATCCTGATGAGACACAACACATAAAAGAAAAAGTTATAGCAATTTTAATTTGAGATTATCTCTCTTACACCTAAAAAATCTTACTAGAACACTATCTGCTTTTTAAAGTGACCTGTCAGATACAGTGTGAGAAATAAAAGATATTAATTTTTGTCTTATCTCTCTCGTGACGATATTTACGCCATAAAGGTTACAAATATTTAGAAAATGATGCTTATTATATTTTCTTGCACAATTCTTAATCGATTCTCTTGTGTGTCTGTATGAGAAATGAGACGGTGCTTATACGTATATTTGTGTTTTAATCCAGTACTTTATTTAATGAACACGAAAATGCATTTGCTCGATTCTAAGCAAGACACATCCACAAACACTCACAGAGAGTGAACAATGTCAGTTGTCATCTGAAGAGCATTCTTGTATAAAAATCAGGCAACAAAGTTTACAAAAGTAAAAGAAAAGGTAAACGTTGAAGAGAACTTTAGAGTTTTCTTTTCAGGAAGAGATGTGTTGAAACCGTCATCCCAAGAAGAAAGCATGGAATTAATGGCAGCCACTGTCAGACAGAGTTTTGTTTTCCAATACAGACAATCTCATGAGGACCTGAAAGCAGTGTTACTGCTCTCAATAGAAACAACAATGTCTTCACTTGCTGCAAACATGCAGATGCTGTCAAGAAGAAACGGTAGCACATCTGGTAAAAAGCCATCCCAATGAACTTATGAATGGTGACTGTGACAGGCAGAAACTGGGGTGGTATGTATGGTGGGTGGAAATAAAAGAACTGTCCAGTCATCATCTGAAGATTGAACTCAGTTAATATGGTATCAGGAGTCTGCCAGCTGCATACATCGTATCAGAGACAAGCCTATGGAGAGATTGGGCAGCTCAAAGAAACATGAGCAATAGGCATGATCTCACAAAGATCACCCACAATGCACTATTGAATTAGCAGTTTAATACTGGGCGGGTTATCTTAGCATTTATCTGTCTATCGAGATATTGAGATGAGTTCATTCTAGTAGGCATTGTGGTTGCCCTGTTTGATAAATAACAAAAGCATAATGACATGATCCTGCTTTAATTTGGACATGCAATAGATAAGAATCACCTGTCTTCTTGGGAAATGCTTTGTAATTGGGGTATTTCTTCTGCTTTTGTGTGTTTGTATTGCAAAGGGATCTTATAGCCTTATGGACAAAGGAATATGGTGGCAAAGCAAGTATTGTAATGGCGCTAACAGTTCTGTTTTCGGAATAGTACAGCTGTCGTATTCTTTACAAAATAAAGGAGAGTGCACAAAGACTGACTATTATTTAAGGTAGCATTCAAGTTCATTAAAAATAGACAAAACTCTATATGAAAGCATATTTCTACATACATATGTTTTCTATTTTGATATATAAGTGATGTTTGAGAGGGAAGAGAAAGCTTGTCATCTGTTTGGATTCAAATTCACAATTTTTTTTTAAAATAAAAAACAAAAAAAATGATTCCAAATTGTGGGAAATCTTTAAATAAAAAATTTGTTGGAAGTAAAAGGTTTTATTCTGTGAAACATTTATAATGAAAATTACTTCAAACAAAGAGTTCTACAGAAGATTTGCATGGTAAAATTCTGGAGCTTCTTGAACTTTTTACATTTAATAATTAACTTATTAACTTTAGGTCATTGACAAGAATGTTCAGCCTGTACTGTCATGGGCTACTAACAAAAGACATTACTTTCAAAGTGATCTTTTAGATATATTTTTATAATTATTGTATATATTAGCAGATTTTTAAGTCATGGATTTGCTTCCCCCTTTTTAGATGCCCCTTGTAAATGTGTGGTATTGCGGTGTGTGAAAAATTGGGTAGTGATGGATGGGTTCTTGTGGCGAATGTACAAATTGTAAATGAGTGCTAGGATTGTGAAAGTGTATAGGATAGCTACATGTGCTACATTTTTGTATATTTTATGCAAAATAAATATCTTATTTTCAAAGTGATCATGGTACTTTTGAATTCACAGAATATATTTTCAGAATTTATTATAAGCAAAGTAAAAGTTTCCTCTTGATACAAATTGGTTAGCCTGTATTTCAGGTAGCATATTTGCCAAGTTGATTCTATTTCACCTTTAGACCTATGCGTTATTAATATTACTTCCTCTTTCATTTTCAAGGATTTTCAATTGTGGTATCATTATTTCACTCAAAGTTGTTTTTTGTTGCAATAGCAGGATATGACAACACAACTATGAAATTCAAACACAGTCACCTTCAGTGACAGGATAAATGTTTTGTACAGCTAACAAAGTAACAGATAGAGTGATAAAGATTACAGGACAGTTTGATACAAATCCCTTTAAAAGCTTATCCTCAAGTGAATATAAAAAAAACTGAGAGAAGACATTTAGTCAGTAAGTAAGTCAGTTAAGTGCCATACGTGAAACATGCTTGGATGATCATGTCTCGAAAGAGACATGACTGACTGGGCAGAAGATTATCCCACAGTAGGTTGCCATTGCTTTCTGTGGTAGACTGGTTGCCAGCCAAGGCTCTAGAACCCAATTTATCCTGTTATTTAACCCATAACTGGAAGGAAGAGACAGATTAATACCTTTCCCAAGGTTATTTGCACGTAAGTGAATGCAATGAATTCAACCGTAATTTGAACTCGGCTCCCCGATTTCTTGTTCCGAGCCGATATCCACTGCACCACAATGCACATTAGTAGTCTACCTTAAAACTTGGAAGGTAATGCTCATTGCACAGTCAGAATATGGAAGCAGTACTTGAGTCTTTCCAAATTATATAAAAGAATCACAGGATTTTATGAGCACCTTTTTACGTTCATACAGATTTAAATCCCAAATATTATTCTATTCTGCTTTTCTTAGAAATTGTTTCACTTTCAACCATGTGTTATTTCATTCAAAGTTTACATCTTAAACTCACCCCCATTTCATTTGTGTTTTTTTGCTTTAAAAGAACCGATCTTTTCATACACTTTCAACAACTAGTCATAAGTTTGGTAACCTGAAGCATCTTGATATGTGTTTCTCCATCAGCAGAGTGATCTTCGAAGCAATCACTTGAAAAAGTCTACGAAAGACAGGCAGCAGTCTTAATATAAAAAAGAAAACAAGACATCCAGCCTACTACCAAAACACAATACAGTTTTAAGCTACTATGACTTGTAATGCTTCAAGGCCTGCACAATATAAATGCATACTAACCTAGTTACTAAAAAGCTTAGATTATATTTTGTCTAATATTTTTCTCCATCTTTAATATTAACTTAAAAAATCAGAAACTCTTCTAAGTTTGTTTTCTTGCTTGATTTATTTTTCATGGCTTAAGACCAGCCCAAAAATATATAATCAGTTCTCTAATAATATATAAAATATAAAACCACCTTCATTCTCTTAGAGACCTAAGAGCTAAATATACTCAGATTATGTTAGATAAATAATGGAAAGAGAGATTTTGAATCAGAAAACAACAAAAAAAAATAGTAATTTTTAATTCAACCAGTATTGTTCTGTAAAGTGTGTTATTATATTTGACCTATGAGATAGTAGAAAATATTTTAAAATAAGCAGTTTTGAAAATTAATGTTTACTCAGTCAAGCATTTTATTTTGATATGCTATGATCAATTTTTTAAAACCTTTTCTAGAATAAAAAACATAAGATTACTATATATGCATGTGCAATATATATATATATCAATATGGGTACTTGCACTAATGCTTCTTTTTCTTCTTTGGACTGTCCTTTCAAAATGTTGGCAGTTATGTCTCTTCACAATTTCCTGTCCTTTGTAGCTCTTAATAAATTTTATCTTTTTGTTATCTCCCTTAAAAATCCTTTTTTTTTTTTTAATATAATTCACTAAGTTGGTTATGTATTATTTTCCTCTGTCCCTATTGCCTTGAATCTGTCCTGTGAGTACTGATGCTACCAAATTATAACAGGAAACAATGACAAACCTAGCATAAAAAAATCTATAAATGAAGGCTTTTATTATATTTAAACTGAATACACAAACATTGCTGTGTACAGAGTAGGAACTGTATAACACATTTATAAAACAGAATGCTTATTTATAATTTACAAAAATGCTGTAATTGTAAAGAAAACAAAACAATGGCACAAAAACATGCCCAGTGTTATTCATCTGTTTGTAAAATAAAATAGGGGCCACTATTCTGTAAATTATTTCCTAATTGTATTAGTATGAATATATGTACACATAAAACTTTCTAATTACATTATATAGACAAGTGATAGTCATGGATGATTGTGGAAGTGTCATTTCTTATATTAAGGTTGGACAACTTCCTTCAACAAGAATATTTTAATCAAATTTTTCTTATGGCAGAGCTGAGTAGTTTGTTAAGTATGAACACTGTAATTAAATTGCACACATTTTTTCACAATAACATTATAGAATATCAAAGTGAGAATTCCAAAGTTTTATTTTGGAAATGGTAAAACATAAAACCCACAAAATTTGGTAAAATCATGAATTAGATACAAGCAAAAAAAGCTGGTTACTTTCTTTTAATTTTTTTATTACTTTTTTTTGTTTTTATCAATTAGTAGTATTTGGTTAATTTTAGTGATAAATATTAAAAGATAAGTCAGAATATTTCTAATTTTAATTGAAATTTGAAGACAAGAGAAAAATAAAATGCATTTAATCATTTTCATTTTTTTTTTTTAATTCAAACCTTTTTGCCAAGTATTTAGTAGGAAAATGTACATTTCCAAAATGTAATTTTCTTTAAAAATGTTATCCCAGAACAAAAGAATATTCTTAAAATTGAATGACTTTAAAAAGGAGAAAATTTTCCTGTAGCATCAGTTTGCAAATGAAGTTGTGTTTGTTTTCACAGATGCTTTTATCTACAATGTTACTTGACGAGAAATAAATAATGGCTAGGTCATGTAAAAAATAAATTAAACAGAAATCAAGAGAATGTGGTAAAAAAAAAAAAATGTTTGCACAAGCAAGAGCAGATTGCAAACATGATAAATTGTATTGAGGTTGAGGATTGAGTAATGCACTGACCCTTTGAACTTCTTACTAAAATTGGTTCAAATGGCAGAAAGGTAAGTCGAGATAGGATTTCTGCTGTGAGTCTTTCTAATCATTCTCAAAAGACACATGCTTAAACTTAAAATCTTGGAGCGACCCAATCAGCAGAGAAGAAAGCATTTTTGGTGGAAGGAACAACAGTTCAGACCAAAGTGATAAAAAGCTCAATGTTGGCAACAGTTAGTGTCTCCCTAGCCACCAAGCTGTTTGGATCAGCAAATTGCTGCAGGCATGGGTTAGACAGTTTCTTTATTATTCAAAATTCACTGTAACCATGAACAGCACTGTCATGAGAACAGTCCAACAAGAATAATATCAGTCTGGGGAAAAAGAAAAAAAAAAAAAAAAAAAACATACACACAATGATGCAAAAAGGTTTAAGCATATGAGAGAATGGTCATCGTTGGATAATTAGTTATTTTCTCTACTCTTACGTACGTTATTGAGATAAAGTTCCAAAGTATTCTTAGACTAAATGGTTTAAAAAGATTAATTTCTTCATATTTGTTTATCTTTTACAAAAAAATATTTTTAAATATATCTTAATTTAAATTATATAACTTATTTTTAATTATATGATATAATAAAAATACATGTTAAATCTATAAAGCTTCACCATCAATGTTGTTATGACTGTAGTTTTGGTAACAACTAGAAAAAATACATGTAAGTGATACAAAACAAAGAAAGAATAAAATTCATACATTTGTATAGTAAGAAAAAAAAATGCTATGAACAAATCCTAGATGAATAAATGGTCAGAAGCTAAAAATAATTTTCAGGTTTAGATTAATTTTCATGAAAATTCCTTTGGCAGTAACATTTTATTCTTAGACTAAAGTTCACCCAATATTGAGGGACACTCAAGGTTAGCTCAGTCTTCAGGTGCTTGGTAGAAACTGACCTATATAATTTAAATTTTAATAAAAATATCTGGCTAATGCAGAAACTCAGAAAGACTCTAACTGCTCTGGAGATTATATATATATATATATATATATATATATATATATATATATATATAAAGAGAGAGAGAGATAAAAAGAAGAGAATGGCAAACCCATAAAGGTGGAGAAGATAGTCCAAAAGGTTTTATTCAATTAATATAAATTAATAGTTGGATAAAAACAGAAAGCTCAATTGATATTATCCAGAGCAGTTTAAATTATTGAGAGGAAAACTCAACACATAATTAAACAGTTATAAATCCAGAATGTATTTTAATAATGTAATTTTACATTGTCTCTTTCAGACCAAATCAAAAGTAAATCATATATATTTATGCTCTTGCCCATTAATTGAACACTCTGGTGAAATAGTAGATTTTAAAAACAGTACCTACTCGCTACTATTTACACATTGTTCTTTGGCAATGAATTGAACACTCTTAGCTACTGGTGTTTGTTTACATTGTTTATATTACACGCTAAAATCCGTCTTCCTCTGTTGTCCACTGATAGCTTAGAGGTAGAATCTCTGACTGATGTCAGATCAGTTAGGTTTCAATCCCAGCTGAAATCAATTGCATGTCTAGCTGTACTGATGAACTGTGAGACAGCAGAACAGGACTGTATGTGGATGACTATATATAAACAGCTGGAGTCTTTTAGAGTTTTTGAAAGTGATGTAGAGGTTTATACCTTGTTTCCAGAAAGTCTTCTCATTCTCTTTCAGTTATGCCTTGCATCTTAGTGACTTTATCACCTTGTTTGGGGTGAATTGATTAAATAAAAAAAAAATAAAAAAAGAATAAAAAATAAGTCCACATGAGTGAGCCAATGATCCAGAAACAAAACAGTTCTAATACTGCTGAATTGAGGCTTGTTAATTCTACTCAATGAAAAAAAAAAAAAAAAGAAAACAATTCTAACATTTGATTCTTGTAAAATCTATGATATTCATTTGCCATGCTTATCAACAAAATCTAACTTAAGTAAAGAATCAACTTGTTTGCCAGATGAGCTAAAGTACCATTTTGAGAATTAGCTTAATGGGTTTGATCCACAGGGCAAGAAATCATTCTACCAAAAGTTCCCTTTGGAGAAAGAATCAATCTTTTTCTATGCTAGGCCACCCCCAACCCAACATTAAAACTCTGCTGTGTAGACTGGAGAATATGTTCATTCTAGAATACTGAGTGATTGGGAAAGCTAAGAAGAGGCCAAACATCACTGGCAGTATTGAACCAGGCTTAACCTGATCTTAGCTCAATTTTTCATAAGAAAATGACTCAGCTCTCAAATTGATAAAGTGCTATATAAGCAGTAAATCTGTCCAGTGGCTACTGTGTTGGGGTCAGACAGGAGTTAAGCTGGCAAAGTTAAGAGTCCAGCCGTTTATCTTATGCCTGACAGAAATGATCACATTGAGTGGAGTTGTGGGGAGAGAGTCATTTTTTACTGGAATAGAATTTCATTTACAATGTAGCTAAACTAATACAATACTAGTATACATACTAATTTTACCATATGGGGTCCATTGAAGGTTAGCCAAATCATATTTATTTATCTGTATGACACCCAAGTTACAAATAATTTGCCAAAATCTAAGAACCATGTAAGATTAATAAATTTTGGAAACTGTGATACAACAGAATTGCTTTTAGTTTTCTCTGAGAATACATTCACATACTGAATCAAGAGATGTAAAGTGACTCGTTACAACAGCTTGTTATTTCTAAGAGGAGATGAGACAGATGACTTATACTTAGTGATAGTTGATATTAGATGGGTTGGGGTTTTTTCTATGTTGTTTTATCAATGAATTTATTGCAATAGATTTCCTATTGGATTTTGATTTTGTAGAAAAACATTACTTAAGATCTTGTTGTTTTTCTAAACACAATGAGTTATTAACAGAGTCAACATATTAAATTATACACATAGTAATGGTTCTTTTTTATCTGTAATAATTACACTAGTTCCTGACCAATGACAATATCTTTCTTTTTGATTTTCTAATGCTTAAGTTGAATGTCAAAACTTGCTAAAATAAATGTTAGATCATAAATTTTAAAAGTTGGTGCATAATCATATTTTTTCCATAATTCTAGAAAGAATTCACAGTAATACCTCCCTCATAATGGTAAGACATTAGCGAAATGAAGAGACCATTGACACTGATGTCTTAACATTATCTTGGAAGTATATGCAGGATATATATACACTAGCCGTATAGCCAGGTGTTGCTTGGGTGTAATGAAAGCTTTAAAACTAATCCATGGTCCTGGAGCTCAGACTCTTTGGACGTTGACATGAAAGACTAAAAAGCAATAGTTGTTTCCAGTTTAAGTGAAACCGTAGACTGAAAGAAAAATGAATGGATGTAAGTCAAATTTTGATTTCCTGGTCTCGATATCAAATAAGTTTTTTCGCCGTAAACTGAATTTTAAAGGCTAAATAAGTCCTCTGAGTAAATGGCATCATGGCCGAGATTAAGAACTACAAATATACCTACTTAGAGCCAAACCCAAAGCAAAAACTAAAATAAAAGGGCTGAAAAAAAAAATACAGACACACAGGCAAATAAACAAACACACACAAAAACAGCTTGCCTTTTATATATATATATATTTTCTGCACTATTGTAAGAACTGCAACCTTGAAACTTCTGAATATCATTTCTTATGTCTTTGTCTATGAGTGTATCGAATTTTATTAAAATTGGACCACTCCTTCTATAATCCGATTTTTTTGATTATTGATTTTCGATATTTATCAGAGGTACCTCGACATAAAACCTAGCTAAGAACACTCACAGACGCTTATAGTATAGTGAAAATTATAAGAAAATTGGTTCAGCCATTTTGGAGTCTATAGGTAATGGACACACACACGGAGACAAAGTTCCATTTATAAATAAGTTTATATATATATCTATATATACACACAGATTTATAAATAGAAATATTTAATGTACTGGAGCAGCAGATCATTATTTAAACATATACTGTAAATTATAACAGACAATCAATGTACATGATGTTTGATCATGAGCTGTTATAAGTTTTGTATGTTTTAATTTCAGGTGAAAATAACGACAAAAATTGTTCAACATTTCAATATTATTTTCATTAAGCTGGTCCTTCACTTAAGCTTTTATTTTTTTTGTGTCTCTGTGTGTATGTATATATATATTTCTGTGGCTGATGTTATTTGTAAATAAAAACATATATTGCTTTTAGTTTGCATAATACAACCTGATATCCTCATGCAAATTATCTATTTTTAATAAAAATACATTTTACAAGATGTGATGAAAATGCACTATTTCTCATATAAATATTTCCTGAAAACTTTACATTGGTTAGTTCATCCCAATTTTATTAAATACAAAATAAAATCTCACAGTGTACATCTACGTAATATTCTAAAGGTGCTTGTATCAAAAATAAAAACTTTTAGTTTTTAAGTGCCATTATAAAGACTCCATTTTCATCAGAAATTCTTATGAGTCCTAAATACTTCTCTTATAGGATAGCTTTCTGTTTTTTTTTGAGTTTTAAACCCTCAAAGTTCAAAACTGATTTTCAAGACTTAAGAAAACCATTTTTTTTATATCTTTGCTTTGTTGTCTTAACAAATTTTTCTCATCAAAATTATTAACTATCAGATGAGGTTTAATTATTATACTCATTAATCACTGCTACTATTTTTATTAAGAAACTGTACCAAAAGAATACAGGTGACTATAATATTTCAAAGAAAACTTATTGGTTTAATAAATACAAACCTCGTTTTATTTTCTATTTTTTAGAATTATTTTTTTTTATTTTCTCAAATAACATTTCCCTTTGTGTGTTTTTCTGTTTCAATACAAAAAGTATACTTGCCTTATTAATTGTAAACTCATCTATTGTTAATGAATGTCAAAATAATCTCTCCTAATAAATAATGAAGCAAAAAGAAAAGAAATTATGAAAAGAGAAAAATCAGTTACAAATTATAAAGTCAATAAGAATAGGATATTTTCTTTTTCCTTTAATTTTGATTTGTTCAGTAGCTTTTTAGTCTTGATTTATAGGATTGAGGTTAATGCAGATGGCATAATGGACGGAACTTGTCATCTTGTTTGATTTGTTGTCGAATTAAATCTTTCAAGACTAACCCAATTGATTTATGCAAGATTTAGCTCTACAAACCTCTTACCAAACGTTTTATGAATTTACATCAAAATCTCAAATCTAAAATCAAACAAAAATAAATGAAAAATTTATATGAAAACTTACAAATTATCTATTCATGACACACCAAAATCTCAAAGCAATTTTTTTCCAGAAGCAACAAGAATATTACAATTTTTTTAAAAATGAAAGGCATTTTAAAGTTTATCTATATAAAACCTTGTCAATATTATTTATGCCAAATTTTTTTTACTTTCTCTCTGATTGGCTGATGAATAAATTTGAAAGCAAATTCTTGCCAAAATGTTTTTGATCCTAATGATGGACAATTGGATGGCTTTAGAACAAAATATTCGAAAACCAGGAGAGGAAAAATGTTATCAGTACTTTCAAACACTTCAAAAATAAATTTAAAAAGAAAAAAGAAAAAAAAAGATAAATGACTTCTACTTTATTTTATTGGTTCATTTTCCTTTTCTGAAAAAAAAAATGTTATAGTCAGGATAAGTGTTTTACTTTTTAAATTTTCTATAAATTTTTTAAGAATGAAACATTTTGTTTTCTATATTGAAAATTATTTTAGTGCCAATGTAACTCATCAATAAATTTGAACATTTTTTCACAGTAGCGGCTATATATTTTTTCTTTACAGAAAATGTTGGAGAATTTACCAGTTTAAACAACATATAAATTGACACCATTAAAGCAGCAAATCCAAGCTGACTGCAGTAAACAATCAGAGTTTTATATATATATATGTAAGGTGTATTTAGGCAGCAAGAAATTCTGCCTTTGCACAAGATTTAGTACTGAAGTGACTTTAGTTTTCATCTAATAAATAGAAAAAAAGATATTTTAGTGTAACTAAATTAGTAGAATTCTTGAATTCAGTATAAAATGACATATAGTCAAGCTTTGTTTAATTATGCATTTTTCTGTTAATTCTCTTTTCTTAAGTTACTTAAGCCACCATAATGTCAGCGATAGACTTACGAAAGATTTAGTAAAATTTGAGTACTGTTGTTTCCAAAGGAATTGCATATAATATGTGTGTGTGTGTGTGTGTGTGTGTGTGTACTGCAACAGCAGCAGTAGGTGTGTGCCAAGCACAATGGCTTGATAAAATCCATGCCTAGTGAGGCTCATTTTACCTTCTCTGAGATTAGCTGACCTAGAAAAGTCTAAAAGGAGACAGCCTCCTATATATTATAGTTATGGAAAGAAGAAATAGATTCATGCCTTTCCAAATGTTTTTAGTGTAAAGTGAATACAAGTAATTTTTGTTGTTATTTGAACTTGGCTAACCAATTCTATTTTCTGATAGATAAACATAACACCAATTTTATCTCCATCATGCAAACATGCATACTAATAATCTCTTATTAGTGATATCATTATAAACACTGCATTCTTATAACACTGTTGCCTGGTTGAGCTTGCATGGTTTGGAAAGAAATTGGTAATTGCTATTTACTGGAAATATATGAGCATAAAGAGGTTGATGGCATTTTTTATTTTGATCAAATAATCTGCAGTACAAACTAAGCTAAATGAAACCCTTCACACAAAATATAATAAAATACATCAAAAAGTGCTGATTTCACAGAGTCTTGAAAACATATATATATAGGAAACAAGAAATGTAAGTTACATAAAGTTATATAAGTATATCCAGCTATAAAGATGCAAAATTTGAAAAAAAGTGCATAATTTGAGAAACAAAAACAAAACAAAAAAAAATTTGAGAAAAATAGGAAAAAAAAACCCCACTAAAGTCATAATTATATGTAGATCATGATCAGTCATAATAAAATAACATACAACTTGGTTGGTGTTTAAATATAAAAATACTGACAAAAATAGAGCCTTGAATTTTTCTAACAGTATAATTTTTGTCATAATCATCAACTAAACAAAGCTTTAGCAACTGTATAATTAAAAAGAAAAAAATAGTCATTCATGAAGGGAATTGAGAATGATATCAATTCCTGAAAACACAGCACACTGGAACTTGCATAAATTATCTATGAACTGATCAAGTCTAATATTGAAAAGATTAAAATGGTTGAAGAATACGCATTCCAAAATTCCCTAAAACAGACCTTTTTTTCTTGATGTGAAAACATTTGAACAGTGACTCAAACCTGTGTTCGGTTCAATTGAACAGAGCATCATGAAAGCAAGAATACAGACAAATCCACTGATCCCATATCCTGACATTAAAGTTGAAACCAAATCCTCCTGGGGAGGGCTACCTTACTCAAAGGTCATGGTCACATGACCTTTCACTCACTGACTGTATAATTATGTGCCAGATTTGAGTTTTTGGCTACGAATAATCAGACATTAGACACAGAGCTGTCCATCATTCAATTTACCATACGATGAGAAAATTGAACTCTGCTTACTGGAGGAAAACACTCCATACCACTGGAACTATCACTCATGGCTTTCCCTTTTGTGGTTTAGACCACAAGCTTCAGAATCTGACTAAACTTACCTATGAGGTAATAATAATGGAATTTTTGCTTTTTAGCATCCAGAAACCAATAAAAAAATAAAAAATCATTTTGTCTCATTCTTGCAATTTCTCAATAGAATCTAGTTTAATACTTTAACTGCAAAAATAAACATGAAGGAAATCAAACTACTGATCTGTTTCAATTTGTTTTTCGTTATTGCAGCAACCAATTTATAGTTGGTAGATATTAAAAATCACCTTAAAATACCTACCAAGTATTTCTAAGTAACAGAAATTGTTACAGTAAAAAGATTTTCTGATTATATCAACTAGAGTCAAAACTGGTAGAATAAATCCCAGAACAAGAAACATCTTTTATAATCAAGTGCCAGTCTTCTTTTTAATATAATTAATCCTCCTTGACCCATAGACACAAAACGTATACTTCTACCCTAAAAATATTCTACCTATTAATCAACTTATACAGGAAATGCTGCATATTTTATTGCTGGTTGAATCGTGTGAGGGACGGACATGGTTCTTGTTATGGTATAGATTGTTCTGTTAACAATGCCACTATGAGACACTTTAAAACTGCTTTTTGCCCAGACACACAGACTTTTGATAAATCATTTTACCATTTTTACTCATCATTTATAAAAATATCATGAAAGTTAAGTGAAATTCCTCAAGTTTTAATTCTTTATCATTTTATACTAATTTTCCAACAAAACTAATGTAGGCATTAAGAGCTGACTTCATAATTTTACAAACAAAGCAAACTAAATAATAGATTTCTATGAAAAGGAAACAAATTCTTTTTTTAATGATTAACCCTTATGTCTTAGTGACTTTATCATCTTGCTTGAAATGAAAGGATTAAAAAAATTAAGAAAAATGAAAATATTACAACTAATATTATTAGAAAAAAAAATAACCAAACTGTTGTCACCAAGGAAATAATGACTTCTAGAATTTTATATTAAGTTCCAAGCAAACTGCAGCAGAGACTGCCAAAAACAAAATCAGACATGTCCACTCTTTACTTTGCAGGGGAGCTGTAGGCTTCAACTCTAAATTCTTTCAAACAATATTCTCAAACCAATCACAAATGTTAACCATTGTTGACATAAAGTGCCAGCATTTAATTAGTTAAAGTAAACAGTTACCAACTTGAAGCCTTTCCTGTTTAGTCAATTAAACAATCAAAATTATCAAAGAACAAAAAGAAAAGAAAAAATGCTCATTTTGCCTCAAAGACTTAAAAGAAAAATTGTTTAATTATATAATCTAAAGAATAACAAGAATAGGCAGATTGGTATTTATACTGGTAAATATTGTCAGTTTTGCAATTCTGAATAAGAATCTGAACTTTTGACCTTGTGTTGTCAAAAAGTTTCAAACTCTTCAAATGTCAAAATTACTGACTTGTCCAGTATGAATACAGAAAGATTGGTGAGGAATAAATTGAAACTTACAGGTTCATTTTTTAAGATTTTCTTTGAAAATTATAGTTCCTGGATTGTATTGAAACAGTTTTTTCAGCATTTAAAAACAAATCAAGACAGATAACAGAAGTCTGTGAACAAAATTTATTAAGTACAAAATGAATGAAATTTGGAAAATAAGTTGAACAAAGTGAAGTTTGAAGAGATTTACATGAAATGTTTTAAATAAATGAAGATATGAAAACTTTTAGAAATGAATTCCATGGAAATTGAAATCTGAACATGTAGATCACATGACACTGATAAAAATATAAGAAGGAGAAATCATGCTATCACATCATAATGAGATAACCCTGACTTATTTTAAAGAATAAAAAAAAAGGGGGTGTTGTACTATTCTCACAGGTCATATCACACATGTACTGACTCACCCATCACGGGAAACAATTCAATCAATGTTTTTAAAACACACAGACATACACGCAAGAGTGAGAAAAGTCAGTAATGACTAAAGAAAATACTGAAATTGAATTTCAGAAAATATGATTTAGTCACACATTGTTCTGGTCTTTTTACATATTTCAACTCGAGAGATATTCCTCTTAAAATTATCAAGATTTCTCAAGTGGCAAATGCATGCTGATCTGCACCAAGACTCGACTCAACAATCAAATAAATTTAATCAAATTATACACAAAATTAATTGTATATAAACTGTAATACATTATTATTCATACATATAAAAGCTGCATTCTTTAAATAATGATTGCATTAATTCCTGACCATTGGAAACATTGACGGAATACCCAAACTAGCCAACCAACCATTTTTACATTTACTGCTTAAAACATCTTCTATGCCTTAAAGAAAACTACAGTATAACCCGGATATAAGATAAACTCACATATAAGAGAGATTTTCTATGGTCCCAAATTAGAGCCTGTGGTAATGTATATAAAATAGACCAAACCCAGATATAAGAGAACTTTTATCCGGTCCCGACAACTCTCTTATATCAAGGTTACACTGTATACTTTATCAGACTTTCCGAGATTACAGAATTAAAAGAACTTTACCAAATAATAGAAGCCATATCAGTTGAAGACTAACAACAGCAGCAACAACCAAAATAGATAGCACATGTAACTAAAATAAAAAATAATGATATAATCACAATATTAGACTTTTATAATAACTTAAACAAAAGGTAAAAGGTAAAGAAGTAAACTAGAAAGAGTAATAACAGTGGACTTGAGAAGCCTATCTCCCTGGGAAAAAAAATTTTTTTTTCAAGAGAAAGATTTTATAATTTTCAATTAACAGTCATGCTAACTGTTTAGTCAAGGAATGCTGAAGGTTTTCTATAGAAACAACTAATTTCATCATTTCCATTTAAAAAAAAAAAAAGGAAAAAAAAAAGGTCTCATTACTTTTTTTATGTTTTGCTATGAGTACAATATTCACTCCCCCATACATAGATATAAATGAATGAAAGATTTTAGATATATTCTATAAATCCTACATTTGATATTATAGGTTACAGGAACAACAACTGAAATAATTTGCAGGCTTACGTTAATGTTTTCTCTCAGGATTTCATATTTCTCCAAAATGCAACATAGAAATATGGAGAGTTTAAACAGATTTATCAAATTATACAGGGTTTCCCTTGTCTCGCCAGACATTATATGCATTCCTAAAATCCATCCAATGTACAATAATGAACTTCATTTTTTATCTTTCTTTGTGAAAAAAAAAAGTAGCATATTTTTGCTTACTTCATAAATATTTGATCTATGTGGATACTGTTTTTACAGTATTCTCAGTCACACTGCATTTAACAACAGAAGCATACAGGTAAAAATAAAGCTTATTCTTACTGCTTCTTGAAGCCATAAAATACCTTAATTGCTTTCTGTATATTTACTTATTCTATAAACTCGGTTCAATTGTAATTTCTTCATGAACTTTCAATAGAAATAAGAATTAACAATGTTAAATCTGTTCATGGTTAAAAGTGATATATTCTTTCTTTATGTTGACTTTTTTATCAGTCCATCAACAATGATTACATGACAACATATATAAAGTATTATTATTATACCAAATAGATTTATCAAAATGATTATTTACTGAATTTTATTAAAAAATTGTGAGTTACTTTATAATATTTTTTTTTTTTACCTAAAAGAACAAAAACAAAAATTCTTTTTAATTATAATACACATGAAGACATTTTGCCCTTGTATACATCCAGAGAAAATTTAGTCTGCAGCAAATTGTCTGCACTTGTTAGCTAACATCCACATATAATTTTTAGGCCTTTTTCAGGACAATTTTTGTTGTGTGAGTAGCCTGGTAAAGTCAGAAGGCTCCACCTGGTGAATAAATAACTTGTGCAACACTATCAGATTTAGAGATGTAAAAAAAAAAATGTACAAGCTCAATGGAATCTATGTAGGGAGACACCCAAGCAATAAATATCTGAAGAATTTACAGATCAAAACATTGCAAATTCCTTTTCAAGTTAACAATGACATGTGAAATAATAAACTGGCAAAAATGTAAAAGAGTTTCATAGAGAAAATCTTAGAACTAGAATGGTAGGATATCTTATCTTCTAAAAAATAAACTTCTTAGAGCCTGAAACTTCTTCAATTATAAAATTACTTTGTATATTTTCAAAAGACCCAAAGAGACAACAAACATCAAAACAGTACAAAAAAAAAAGAAAAAAAAAGAGGAATAATTAAATAAAATAAAAGCATTCAAGAATAGATTTTGTTTTTTAAAAAAAAAATTCTAAAAAATCCTGCCAATTTTTGTCTAGGTCACTTATGTGTTAATCAAAAACGGATGGAGGAAATTCTATCAGGTCTGAAAGGAAAAAGCTAGGCTGGAAGTCTGTGGGAATGTATATCAGTTACCAAAAGTGGAATGTACTCTCAGATGGCACAATTACTTAGGTGTTAGATTCCCCACGAGTTTCTGGTGCTAATCATGTGAGTGGAATGGTTGGTTGGCTTAACAAGAATCATACATTATCAAAGTATAATGTTAAAGGAAAACATTTACAGTATCACTAAAAGTCAAGGTACCAGTTTGTCTGTGAATCTCGAAGAACAGTTCCAAACATTTTTTTGAAGTCACCAACCATTTTCAAAACCTCATGAGAATGCAGACATCTCTAAAACAATAAGCCTATGTGCAAGGATAAAAAACAAATATATCATGGCATGTTTCACATTTTGTCCGAAACAATATAAGAAAAAGTTGTTTAATAGTTGAAAATCTTTACAGGTTTTTCTCTTTAATTAACTTTAAGATGCAAGTTATAGATTTTACCTTGAATTCATAAAATTATTAAATCCTTCTTGTCATAGCTACTCAAAAGTACAATAATAAAAAGCATATAAAAGCTTTCAATTTTCTACTATAAGATTGTAATGACTATGAAATAAGTGCCAGAGTAATAAAAAACATCTTAAAAATATTAATAAAAAATGATCCAGTTTTTTTTTTCAGTAAGTTAATAAAAAATAGATGAAAAAAACAAAAATGTCAAATATATATATAATTTGCTTACTAGAGTATATCAATATCTACTCTGTTGCTTTGTAGAGTGTATCTCATGGCTAGAGAAAGAGGTTGCAAGAACTCTACAGAATCTAAAATTGATCTGTGCTTCAATAAAAAATATAAGTAAATAGAAATATAAAGTTAGGAGGAGAGAGGAAAGAAATGATAGCATTACTAACATCATAATCAGTATTATTATTACCTTTATAATCAGGTAGAAATAGGCCTACAGAATATATATATATATATATATATATATATATATATATATATAGAGAGAGAGAGAGAGAGAGAGAGATGAACACAGAAAATACCAATATCTACAATTTGAGAATAGACAAAGTGAATCTGTTCCTTCTTAGTAAAAGCAATAATTCATTCACATTCAGAATCAATAGATTGTATTCAAGACAGAAAATTTGGATCTTGTTATTGATAGATGAAAAATGCAGTATTTTTTTGTCTACAAATTGTTGAACATAAACCATTGACTACTTTGCTATTATGAAGATTTACATAGTACATTTGATGAAAAGAAAAAAAAATGAAGGATTAAAAAATAATCCTTTTAGATAAAAGTAAAATATATTCAAAAGTAATAAAATCACCAGTGACCAAAGATAAGAGAATACAATCACCCAATAATGTAGCAACAGTTATTCAAAGTTAACAAGAATTAACATACTTTTCACCTAATAATGATGGTAACAAAATGGAAATGTTTGCAAATAAGTTGTATAAATAACGGTGGTAGAGGAAATAAAAACATTATTAAAAACAATAATTAATATACTTTCACCTAATAATGATGCTAACAAAATGGAAATGTTTGTCAATCAGTGTATAAATAATGGTGGTAGGAAATATAAGAATATTATGTTGTTTTCAAATATTATAATTTAACTTTTTGTGGTGAATTTCTAACACTGATGTTTGGCAATGATTTCAAGATAGAAGACAAAAACTGAGTTGTAAAATTATTTAATCCGTTTTTTTTAACAAATGAATAAAACTTCAGTGAGTTAGTTAAAGGCCATATGTGATACACACTTTAGTCATCAGGTCTCTTTTCATCCATGACTGATTAGGCAGAATATTTCCCCATAGTAGGTTGTCATTTTTTTCTTGCAATAGACTGGTTGCCAACCATGGCTATAGAACCCAATCTGCCCTACTATTCAAACCATAGTTGGAGGGAAAAGAGATTAATATCTTTCTCAAGGGTATTTGTGCATAAGTGAATGGGACAAATTCAACTGGAATTTGAACTTGGCTCTCCAATTTCTCATTTTGAGCTGATATCCATTGCACCATAAAAAATACAGGATTGTGTAAGGTCACAAAATAAACTACTTTTATAGCAGCTACTACACCCAATTTGGTCAAACAAACAAGCAGCAGCTACCCTTTTCAGCTTTCTGGGTATATGCAAAAACCTGAGAGCATGTGGAGTGCAAATTTCAAGAGACGAGCCCTTATTGGATATCATCATGAACAATACAGGAATCATTTCATGTCTTCAAAACACAATGCATAGCCTACACACTATTCTCAGTCAACAGAGTAGGTTCAATTCATTCATTTCTCTTCAGAGATTATCATAAAAACACTTACCCAATCTTTCAGGGTATATCATTGAATACTCCTTCTACTAAAAATTCCAAATAGAAATATTTATTCTATCTTATTGTGTTCATTTATTTTTGTTCATCACTACTCTCTCAACTTCAATGAATACTAATAAAAAAAAAACTATCCCACTTCACTCTCATATGTTAAATTATCATCTATATGCAAAAAAAAATAAATTTTAAAATAATGGCTATCAAAGAATCATCTGATATACTTAATAATAATTCTATGAAAAAATATTTAATATCAACAATTTTTTGTTTGGAGTTTTATGGCATATCAACCACTATGGGTCATTTAATGCCAAATCCAGCTTGCGCATATATATTAAAAATATATACACTTTGTATGCACAATTTAGGGACAATGTCCTTGAGCCACGGCGTGTTTATTCTTACTCCAGTAAATGATTTCAAATGTTTCTATCTAGCATGCGTTAGTTATATCAAGCAGTTTGATTTGGTTCTATGGTCAATTGATGCAGTTTTCTACTACCAGTTTTATTTACAGTGGGTAAAGGACCAGTGTAGTTTTATCCAACAGTGATTTGGTTGTTTAGTTTTTTATGGTATATCAACCTTGATCAGTTGAGTATCAACAATGGTTGACAACCACATAAAGAGTTGGAGTTACAGTTAAAACTGAACCAGAGTTAATAACATTGACGAAAAAACAAGAAAGAATTAAAAGTCATAGGCTTTTATTGCACACATCACTTCGAAATAAGTCATTCATTGATAATCTTTTATTATCATTATTATTCATTCCATCTTGAATCAAATAACCAACATTCTATTTCAATATGACACCCAAGAAAGTTAACACAAAACATGGTCTAAAGTTAACCATTAAACTATACAAAGCAAATACACGACCCACCCACCCTGTGTATTCTTCAAACCCAATTATTATTTGTTAATTTCCATGAACATGTAGCTTAGACAGATTTGGATGTTTGAAATGGGTGGAAAGATATGGATTAAGTTGAGGTCCCAACAATAATACATATTTGTGAGAAAAGGACATTTTTTGACAAATAACTTTGCAGTTGTTGAAATTTTCACAGCTAATTTTTACTAAAATTGTATAAGAAATAAAAAATTGGATTATTCATTCATATTTTTTTTTTTTTTTTTAATCATTTCACCCCGAGCAAGGCAGAAACGCCACTGATGTGCAGGGGGTTACATAAGTGTAGAAAGATTAATTAGAAAAGAGTGAGGAGTACAAGCTAGTTAGAAAGGAACAATAGAAAACTGAGAAAGCAGGTGCAATGACAGGTACATGGGCGGAGAGAAAGGGAAGCTTATACAGGGGAGGGGAGAGAGAGCTAGAGGCCAGTGGTTAGTAGGTGAGTATTAACTTTGCTTTTAAATTTCTGGAGGTCGTAGCCGTCAGGAAAGCAAGAATACGGGAGTGAGTTCCACAGGCGGGAAGTGCGAGAGAGGAAGCTGCAGGAGTAGAATTGTCGTCTGCGTTTGGCTAACCTGACTGTGAATGGGTGGGACCCAGTTGCCAGTCTGGTTGAACGGGTAAACACCTGTTGAGGAGGCATCAGTGACTTAAGCTCATCCGAGCAGAAGCCATGAAAGTATTTATAGAAGAGACAGAGGGAGGCCACATTTCGACGATGGGAAAGTGGCTGCAGACGAGTCGCCAGATCAGTACCTATCACATTACAGACTCTCCTTTGGAGCTTGTCAAGAACACTGAGGAGAACGGCAGGGGCACCTGACCATAAATGGCAGCAGTACTCCATGCACGGACGGATGGTTGACTTGTATATATGCAGGATGGATTCAGGTGGAAAAAACATCCTGGATCGACATAGTGACCCAATCTTCTTAGCAGTAGATTTTGCTATGGATTCAATATAGTGCTTCCATTTGAGGTCTGAGGACAGGGTAAGTCCGAGGAGGCGTAGTGTATTACTCTCCGGGAGAATCATCTGGTCCATGCTTATGGGAGGCAGAAGAGGTTGCCTGTAATGGTTGACAGACAACAGCTTGGTCTTAGAGGAATTAAAGTTGACAAGCCACTTCTTGCCCCAGTTCACCACAGAGTGTAGATCCCGCTCAAGGTCAGCAGCGAGATTATGTCTGTCCGCCACGACAGGTTTCTTACTGGAGCGGGAGTATATTGTAGTGTCATCTGCGTAGATGCCTACTTGGGACCTGATCTCATCTGGGAGGTCGTTGATGAAAATAAGGAAGAGCGTTGGGCCCAGGATAGAGCCTTGTGGGACACCAGCATTCGTGCTGTAGGACGAAGAGGCACGCCCATTCAGAACGACCTTCATTTTGCGGTTATTTAAGAAAGATTGGATTAGGTCAAGCAGGCGACCGGTAATACCATAACCGCGTAGTTTGCATAGGAGGCCAGGGTGCCAAACCCTGTCGAAAGCCTTGGAGATATCCAGAGCAACCGCGCGAGCCTCGTCAGACTCATCAAGGGCCTGTAGCATGTACTCCGTTACAGTAGTTAGCAGGTCGGCTGTGGACCTGTCAAATCGGAATCCATATTGCCTGTCGGAGAACAGCTTGTGGGCGGTGAGATGATGAACTATTTCAGCATTTATTATAGCCTCGAACACTTTCCCGAATATTGGTAGGAGACTGATAGGGCGATAGTTGGATGGGTCCGAGGGTTCACCACAATTCTTAAAGACAGGAACGACTGAGGAGAATTTCCAGCATGCAGGAAAGCAGGAAGCAGAAAGGCAGTAGTTAAACAGTTTAGAGAGGACAGGGGAAAGTTCAGGGGCACACCTCTTAAGGACTATCACCGGGATTCCATCGTCTCCACACGCCTTATGGGGGTCGAGTTTTGAAATTACTCTGGATACTATTGTCGGGGTAATATACACGTCATGCAGTTTGGCCTCAGTTCTAATAGGGAAGTCGGGTGGGTGCACTCCGGACGAGTCGAGTGTGGAGTTGGATGAGAATCTGCGGGCAAAGCACTCAGCTTTCTCAGCAGATGACGTGAGAACGTCAAATCCATGGATTAAAGGAGGTATTGAGGATTTCCTATTGTTGAGCACTCGTTTACAAATCCTCCAATAGTCCTTGGAGCCGAACTTGCGGTCAGCTATGTGCTGTCGCATTCTCTCCGCAAACAACTGTTTGGCGTCATTTAGAGTTCTCTTGCACTCACTGCGAGCGGATGTGAACAGGCGCCTATTGTGATCAGTTGGCTGTCTCTGGAATAGATGGAAGTAATGGTTCCTGTGGGCAATGGCGGCTGAGCAGGCTGGAGAGAACCACGGAGGGGAATGAGGTTTTAAGCAATACTTCCTGGTGGGTATGAAGGCATCAATGCCAGCTTTCACCCATGACGAGACCTCAGAGGCACAGTCATCAACTGATAGGTCAAACACTTTTCCCCAAGGGACGTCGCACTGTCTAGATTTAACTTTATCAAAAGTATTCTACACTGATTTGATAAGAAGAATGTTTTTGTCAATCTTCAACCATTTTCAGATGTCTTCATTGGTTTTTGTTGGGATTATCACATATTTTTAAAAACAAGAGATCTTAATAAAAATTCATACAACTTGTATAAAAGTTCATTTTATCATAATTTGTGTTATTTACAAGAAGAGTGAAGAAAATTCCAACAAATTATTTGTTTTCTATATAAAGAATGGTAGATTTTTGTCATAAAAATTATTTCAATACAGTTATTGGTACTTATTCGATTACAAAAATTTCTGAATTCTCAGGAACTAATGTATCTATGGAAACTAATCCTGATAGTTAAAAGAATGTGACTATGAAAAAATCTCAATCCAGAACCCTGTCTGTGTTAAAATCTGGTAACATTTTTATTTTTCAAAGAATCAGTTGTCCGCCCTTGTTAGCCAAAACAAACACAGGCCTTATTAGGAAGTCTTTTTCAGAAGAAATTTTGTTAGGAGGGTAACCTAGAGTCAAATGACTGTAACAAGTTGCATAACATATGTCCAGTGATTCCAGTATTCTCTGGCATTGATGACGCAGACCAATTTTGATTTGAAGATTTTAGAAAATAAACATTTTTTTAAAAGTAACATTTTTCACATGTTAAACGAAGGTTTAATTTTCTAAGATTTATTTTGGGAAAATCTTGGAAACAACAGTAACACTAATTAAATTAAATTCTCCAGAACTTAGGAGTATGTAATTAATTTGTGTGTAAGTAGTAAACATACGACAAATTCAGACACTTAAAAATTCAAATTAAATAATAATTTCAAGTGAACAAAAATATAAACTTAACTTTTTTTTTTTCCCAGTGTTTCAAACTTATTAATTAAATTAAATATGATTATTATTTTGTTTGAGTGGTACTGATCCTGGTAATGAGAAGAAAAACGTTCTCAGAAAATTTCTAAGTTAATTATTAACTTAGTTACTTAAGACTTAGTATATTTAGTGACTTTAAATTTTAGTCTTGTTTGTCTATTCATGGTGCTTTTAGCCTTGCCCTTGTGCATCGATTCCTGACCACTGAAAATCCATTTCTCTTGCTTGATTTTCAAAATTGGCCAAATAAAAAAAATAATCAAATTTTAGGTAAAAATTGCAAAATTTAATAATCTTATTTCTTATTCTGCTAGAATATTTATTGTAAAAAAAAAAGTGTACATGTGTGGGTATGACGGGACGGGGTGGTTGTTAAAGTAGCACCAAACAGGCTCTGGTAAAAAAAAAAAACAAAAAAAAACATGCCACCTTGTCGATGTACAAATGAAATCCGAAAAATAAGATTCAATTCAAATCCACTTGAGCTAACAACACGGATTAAAACAGCAAGTCAGAGTGGAGAACAAAATAAACTTAGAATTTAGAAATCCCAACGAAAAGAACAGTTGTTGTGTTTGTGTGTTTAGTTTTTTAACGGAATGATTTTTGGTGCCTACTGGGACAAGTTGATAAACTTCTGACAGGCCGGGTGTGGGGAAGGTGAAAAAACCCTTCCCTTTATATTGGAGATGATTATAAAAAAAGAAAAAAGAAAAAGAAAAGCCGTTTACAAATGGTCGCTACAAGTGTACTTGCCGCTACCGTCACTCCCACCATTACGGAAACCAGAATGTCACACCTTTGACATTTACTTGTAGGAATCAACACACAACAACACATACCTTTCAGATTGAGTAGCCGTGTAGTATTATTAATAGTAGTTGTGATTGCGGTGGTACTAGTCACCGTAAATAAATACTAGCATTTTCTTTTTTCTTTTTTTAGATCTGGGCTATTAACCACTAATTCTGGGTGGAATTTGACCCCTGACACTGATATCTAACGAAATAAGAAAAGGGGGATAAATTCATTTATATAGACATAAGTATATATAACAACATAAAAGCAGTGTAGGAAGGAATGACAGTCCAATTGGCAATTTATTGTTTCTCCTTTTTACTACTAGATTCTATTTAAGTTATTTTTTATCCATCTATTATAAAATAAATAAATAAATAAAAAATGCTTTCATCCAAAATAATGTAGACCCCCTCCAAAAAAAAAAAAAAATAAATAAATAAATAAATTAAAAGATATTTCTGCAATTGGTAGGGTGAAGAAAAGTTTGACTACACAGTGTATTTGATTTACTCACCAAGTTTTGCTACTTGGCCAATTCAAAACAATTGCAAGAGGCTGTTAGGGTAAATGCACATTCATTCATTAGTGATTACCCCAAAAATATGGTGAAATCAAAAACATATTTACTGCAAGATTGTATGAAAAATGTTCATTTAAAATAAAAATACCATTTAAAATTACTCAACTTTGTTTTTTCCTGACAACTTCTTGGCTTTATCAAAGTTTTTGGAAAAAGCTGAATACTATTTTTTATGTCACTAAAATGTTGTTCTACAAAAAAGGGTGCTGAGAATACCATAGATTAAACATGTGAATAATGAGGAAGTTCTAGACACAATGGAAACAAAAAGAAGACTTATACTTAACATCAGAAAGGAATAGTTAAAATTTCTAAGGCACATAATGAGGAAAGTGGGATTAAAAAATTTGATACTCATGAAACATTAAAGGCAAGAGAGATGGAGGAAAAAACACGTGAGCTTCAGTAAGTGGATGGCGGATAAAGATTTAGGAGAGACAACAAAAAGTACAAAGTTTATTAAGAGTGACAAAGAGGAGGAAATTGTGGAGAACCCAGATCACCAATGTTCTGAAGGTAGCTGGCATAGAGGAAAAAAAATGAATTAAGTTTACTCTGCATTTTGATCTCAGTAAATTTAACTTGCAGCAAACTCAAAAAATTTCACAAGTTTACATGATGGGTAAATAAAAAAAAAATCTTGTGTCATTTTTGAAGGTCAGCTTAGTTTGACACAAAACTACAAGTATGGGCCAAACAATAAGGATAAAAAGTGCATCACGGTAGTAATGGTAAATCAGATTTGCTCATTAACCATTACTTCATGCTGAGATGTCCATTGAAAGTGAACTGATGAGAAAATAGATTAATTTATGCAGTTGGTACCAACATAAATGATGTTTAACATTGAGCTTTTTTATTTTATTTTACTTTATTTTTTTTTTGCTGTTGTTTTAAAAAAGTTTGGAATAAATAATCTTCTTGTATCCAGTCATATTACCAGTCATCTTGAAACAGTAACAGGAGGGAGAAAGTATGGGACTAAACAAGAAGTGTAACTTTTTTCTGTTCAGTATTTATCTCCCTTGTATATGTAATCCCAAGTAGCAATTCTTTTGTTAGGGCAATAGTGGACTATTCCAAGAACTTCACAAAGGAGCAAAATACAACAATAACAGATAGAAAAACTTATTTAAAGATTCACATGTGAACATCTAATAAAAATAAGGACTTAACAAAATAGGCAGTCATTTTTAACAACATGGGTAAATTAGAATCAAGATGTGAACAAAGTCATGCATCAGTTTCTTACTGTTATAAAATAACAAACTGGTCACTCTAATAATTATTATGAGTAATAAAATATATTTAAGGACTAATACTAGTAAGGACTTAACTAAATAGGTAGTTATTTTTTTTTAGTCATGGATAAACTAGTAAAAAGTAAGTTTGTAATGCCGAAACTAAAAACAACCTCAACAGGAAAGATACAGTCAAATTTTGTGTGAAGAATGTTTCCTGCAATAAATAAAATAAGGAAAAGGTTATTTTTATCCACAGCCAAGAGACAGAAGATGTAAAAATAGCTTGTGACAGACATCTTTTTAATCTCTGAAACAGAGACTGATTTTTCGAATGCTTAGCTCTAGCAAGTACAAGAGGAGCAAGAAATGTACCCTTTAAAATGTATGCATTCACATTATTGTTATTGGAGAACAAAGTGTATATGCAAGTAGCAGTTGACATGCAATTGACATTATTTATAGGACTAGGAAGTTTGGCACACTCAACTTATTAAAAGTCTAATATACAGGAACAAGAGGGACAGAAATAGAAATGTCTTCAAAAGCTGGAACTAAAAAAGAAATACTTGACATGTATAGAATGTTTGGAGACTTATAGTTTGTGAAAATGTTTTAAGATTTACTTTTTTTTTTATGTTAAAATTTCTTGTGTATGCAATGATTTTATATGTCAAAAAGCAATAACTGAATTATGGATGCATACTAAGAAATGAACAATACTTTCATTTTTTTTTCTTATTATTGAAGATTTTCCATTTGTGTTACCAACAATGGTATTAAGCCTCAAATAAATTAGATACACAGACACATATTAGTAGTAAGAATAACTGGCTTTTGTTTAAAATTAAAACTTTTCACTCAGTAGGGATAAAAATTGACTACATACAAAGAGAGGCTTAGGAATGGATATCTATATTTAATGTAAAATGTTTAAACTTACCTTTTTGTAACTCATGTTTATACAGAGTTATGAATAATCTTTAACCAAATTGTAATTAATGAAAATTGCAATAAAATTAATTATTTTTTTACTAAAAATTTAAATGAATAGTTTAATAAAAGTTTGAATCAAAATGTTAAAACTATTTAGTCTGTATCCTTCCTTTGTAACCAAATTTTGAGCTGAGTGTGTAATCCTATTCTATTTTAAATTAATCTATTGGGAAATACGTAATGTTGATAGTTGAGCTACTTTTGAAAGATTTTTTTGTTAAAAATGCATTCTTGTTATTGATATTAAAGTTAAATTCGTTGTTTTACTGAATCTTACTGAGTTATCTAAGACCCTCTGTTGTCGTTAGTGTTTCAGCAAAAACACATGAATTCATAGTTTAACAAAATTCAAATTGCTAATTCTCTTTTTAAAATATTTCCAGGAATTTGCTAAAATTCAAGGAGACTAACATTTAAGCAATCCTTGAAGCCAGGCCATGAATTTTAAATTCTGAAGTAAAATGTAATATTCACCCTAAATTGACAATGGAATACACATACACACACACACACACACACACAACTATCTGATCAACCTCAAACAAAATCTTCTGATCATATTTTTTTTTAATCATTTCTATCAACTACAGCTCTATACAGTTCTTACTTTCTGATTCTGGTGTCATGTATGAATTGATTGATGAAGGTTCATGCTGGTTCAACTCACTCTCTCTCTCTCTCTCTCTATATATATATATATATATATAGATAGATAGATAGATAGATAGATAGATAGATAATTATTGAACAGTTATTGGTCAGACCAATATTAGACCAGTAAACAGTTGTATTAAAAATTCTCGATACAAGTTTTAAAAAAAAGATAAAGATTTAACATGCAGAGCTTTTAAATATTGACTGGTTTTATTATATATATATATATATATATATGCAGCAATGCTTCTGTTATACATGTTTCATTAAATGCGACAGACAAGGAAAGTTTTTACTTTTTATAGTGTCCTTACAGCTTTTTTTTAAATCTGTAACATTCAATGAAACATTATATATTACATATATATGCACAGGTATTGCCTCTTGATCTTAGACATTACATACACAGATACTACACTCTGATCATGTACAAAAATGATGCTAGTGTGACACTTTGATCCAAGGCAGTCTATACAGATATTGCATTCTGATCTGAGGTGAAGTGTAACACTTGGATTTGAGGCAGAGAATACAGATATTCTGATATCGGTTCATGAAAAAGTTACCTTTACCAATTGGTGATATCTGAAAAGATTTATGCAATATGAAAGTAGGAGGGTAAAAAAAAAGTTCTCATAGTTTATTTTAGGTTTCCTAAGTTTCATTTTTCATTTATATTTATTTATCAAAAGACATTTTCCTCCTATGTATTCAAGTTTATATTTATAAGTTAATTAAAAAAAAATTAATGATTTTTGAAAACTTTTGCCCATAATCTCTGTCCTTTGAAATAATTTTATTAAAAATAAAATAAACTGAATCAGATTTTACACAGTACCAAACCAGAGAATTAAAGAAAAGAAATGAATAGGATTTTCAACATAAATATTTTAATAAATAATTTAAAGAAAATGTATATTTCTGAAAACTAAAAGAAAATATAGACAATAACTGATATTTTGTTGGAAGAAACTTCGTTACTCTCAGAAAGTTAACTTAGAAAATTTTAACTCTGTCTGCTCATTTCAAATTCAGAGACTAGTTCGACTGTTCAATGCAATGATTACTTGATTTTCTTTTCTTTTTGTAGTTTTTATTCTAAGACAGTCAAGGAGAAGGATGATGCCTGTAACCTGTCACAAACCTTCCTCTTGGACTATGATGTATGTAATATTCTGTGTGTAGAAACCAATGTAGAAGATTAAGTCACAAAGCAAATTCAATCTCAAGAAAATAAATACAGATAAAAAGTATTTTTAAAAAAATAAAAAAGATGAAAGAACAAAAAAAAGCTACATAAAATTCATCTGAGGCAGAAAGGCAAAATAGAAAGCATCAATGCATGTTTGGGATGGGGAGTAGGTCTTGAGCCACCAAAGTTATCACACAGAATCAACTGAGACTGCAGAAGAAAGAATTGGATAGAAAAAGAAAGTTAGAGAGCTCTGTCAGATGGAATTAGGGAAGGTACATTAAGGAAAATGTTTCTATAAACAGCTGGAGGTCCCCAGTTTGCTGCTTCTTTTGTTTTTTGGCATATTTTCATACATTTTTTTTTAAAGCCATTCTTTCTGTGAATTCCAGGTATATCAAAACAGAACCCTGCCTTCCAAAATGGTTTGTGCCTGCTGCTATAGTCAGCACCAAAGGTGGTCAATATCAACTTCCTGTCAGATTGGAATCTAACAAGAAAATTCCTTAATAAGCCTGACAACATAGTGTAACCAATCACTATTTATTAACAGATCACTTTCTTTCTAAAAAAAAAAAAAAAAAAAAAAAAAAAAAAAATTAGTTCAATTGTTATTTATTAATTTTTATCAATGATCATTGATTGATTGATTCCTTAAGTTGGTTTTTACAGCTTATCAACCCTTTTTCAGGTTATTTAAATCTAGAAAATATTTTCAGATTTTAAGAATTCTTTTAAAGATAACGATTTATTGATAAAAGTCCTACTAATTAACCCATAGCCAGGGGAAAAGAGGTGGATTCATACATTTCCCAAGAGTATTTGCATATCTGAATATAATGAATCCAGCTGGAACTTGACTCACTGATTCTGAGCCATTACACAACACCCCATCTCACATCCAACCATACAGCAGTTGATATTCCTAAGTGGTCACCAATTTAGGTATTCACCATGTTTCTTAATGGATCAGGCTGAGAAGATTTTAACACACCTTTGAAAATACTGCTTTAATTTTATTTGTTTTCATATTAAATTAAATATTTTCAAAATTAGTTCCTTTACCGAAAATGAATTCAACAAATATTTTCAAGGTGAAGAAAAATACAAGTTAAAAATGGTTTTTCTTATATTATCCTTATATGCAGAAGAAATAGTATTTCAGGAAGTAAACTTTTGTTGAAAAACAGAAATGCACAAATGATAAAAGTAGTAATAATGCAACAGTAAATTACTACAAATCAAAAATGTACCAAATTGGGCCACCATCAAGAGTGTTTACTTAAATAGAAAATCAGTAGTTACCAAAAACTTTAGGAAAAATATTGAATCACTATTTTTCCAAGTCATGATGTGATCATCACCCACACATAAACACTGGAATGTAAACTTAAAGAGAAAATTAAAGAGTGCTTCTCACCCAATTCTCAGGAACAAACAAAACTATCATCTCCCATGTAAGAGAAAAGTATTTTTAAAATCATGAAGACTTTTCTTATCTCCAATATTAGCACTCAGAGACATCTGTAAGAAAAGTTTTTTTTCTTTTTTCCATTCCAGTGGTATTTTCTTTTCTAAGATAAGAAGGGACCTTGCAGTGGGTAGGAGGATAGTGGGGTGCATTTTAAGACATTATAAGAAAGGAGGTAATCAAAAGGTTTCTGTAAGCAAGTCTAAGATGATTATTTTATTCATTTACAGGCTAAAAAGAAAAAAAAGACTTTTCCATCATTTATATGTCCTTCAAGGTTTGGCTTTAAAGAAGAAAACCAAAGATCACACTGACCATAAATAAAACTGAAGTCTACATTATAATTTTTATTGTATTCACATCAGACAAACTTTCTTTATATATGGTGCATTCATATTGTATTGTAATATTTTTGAGCAAATAGATAACATTTCTATACTTGTTAGTCTCAAAATAAATTTTGAGACCACTAAAATTCATGGAATCAAAACTTTTTGTTTGATTTAAAAAATACTTTTTTTTTACAATTCATATCAGTGTGTTAAAGATAATTTTATTGTGATTTTGGATTTTATATAAACATACATTCTTGTAATGATGCACAAGTAGTACAATGGATGTACAGAAGGTGAAATCAACAAATCAAGTTCAAATTCCTGTCTAGCTTTCAGTGTTCCCTTTCACATAAATAAGCTTGGATCAATCTATCCCTTTTCCTTATAGCTATGAGCTAAATAGCAGGGTATTCTGAATTATCTAACCTTGAATGGTGATCAGTCTAAGAAAAGAAAACTTATGAATTCAACAGGAAACAACTCCATGTCTTTCCTAAGAAGTCCTGGCAATTAACAGATTATAAAGAAAATAAGAATCTGTGGCGAGCCATGGTCACCTATGCACTGTCATTTTAAAAATGGTATTTTAAAAAAATCCTTTAAATCATAAAATTGTCTTCATAAAACAAAATTATCATATGCTATTCAATTTTTCTGTAAATTGTTAACAGCTTTTGTCAGTTTTACAAAATCCTTGACACCAAATCCTGCTTTCAAGATTTGCTACTGACAAATCCATCATACCTGATTTGAGTTCTCATCACATGAGCCTCAAGCTTTACCCTTTGAGGCTTAAAGACTGTTGTACAATTAAGAAAATGGTGACTGTCCTTCAAACAATCTCTTTTGTATTTGTATATGTTTGTGATTAGTTAGTTTTATTCAAACATCAACAAATTTTGCAAATTAATCATTTCCAATCAAATAAAGTCAAGATGATAAAATTTCCTTTAACAATCTTTTTCATTAATTAAAATATTTTCTTGATTAAACAAAAAGAAATATTCATCAAATGCTGCAAAAAGATCTTTGTAAAGAAAAGTTTGAAAACTAAAGACCAGGAAGAAATCCACAGAAATCTAAGAGACAAGAATAAAAACAACAATAAAATAATTGAAAATAAAATCTTCCTCATTTTACTGAAGAGTTCTATTTCTCTCTATTTATAGTCATACAAATGATTGGTATAAAAATATGAGCTAGTGTCAGCAAAGTCTGAGAATTATACTCTAAATAAATGACTTGCGTTTTATAAATGATAAAGAAAAATAATGAGCACAAAAGAGTGTACAAGAAACAAACAAAATGGGGATGTGCATTTTACTGATAATAAAATTATTTTAGTATCACTCTCTCTCACACACACACACACAGAGGAAGAAAAAAATAAAAATATAAAAAAAAAAATGAGATAAAATTAAGGAAAATTGCAGAAATATTTTGAAAACCCCTTTCAGAATTAGGATTTTGGCATCAAAAGAAAAGTTGGATAATAAAAATTAAGGAAAGAAAGATACAAAAAGAAAGAGAGAGAGAGAGAGAACAATTCTGTTAAATTCTATAGAAACACTTCTTACAATATGCAGCAAACACAAACAGCCCTGAACAATCAATGCAGTAAACCATAGAGATACATACACATACACACACACACACACACTAAATGTGTGCACAGCTGTCAAATGAGGATACAGTCGCAAATGCGTTGCAGTAGACACAAGAGACTTTCCAAGGCCATTGCTAACACGTTTAAACTGCTCATTAGCAGAAAGAAGAAGTCTTCCTATTGGTGCTTCATGTAGATAGTAATATATCAAAGAGTGGGGTGAAAAAATAGAAAGAGGAGGAGGAGGAGGTATAGTATTGATTGTGGAGATAAAGATTGTCATAAGAGAGAGGAAATATTTTGTGACCATAGCACTGATGAAATAATTTTTTTTTTTTTTTCGCAAGGTGGAAAGATTGATAAAGAGACAAAATGAGCAAAAATGTTAGTTGATGGAGAACTGGGAGGGGTGCCCATGGGAAGGGGGGAACCCAGATAAAGGAGCAGATGAAGCAGAGAGAAAAGTAGGTGTAAGACGAATGAAGATTGGTAGATAGATATGAATGTAAGGATAGATATAGAACCTGAAAGCAGAAATAGATGAAAAGTCTAAAAGTGCTGAAAAGGTAAGAAGAAGAAAGATTAAAGAAAAAAACCTGCAAAGATATACCAAAAATGCAGAGAGGCTGAGAAGGTATAACGTACAGAGAAAGGAAGAGCTACAAACATTTGGAGAATATCAAGTATTATAACAGTGACAGATTAAATAAAGGTAGATTTTGTGAAAAGAGACAAATTTAATGATTAATTAAACCAAAAAGTAGATAGAAAAAAAAAAAGGCATTAAATTTAACAATGGGACTGGGAATTATTAAAAATTTTCAAACATTAAGATAAATATAATTTGGTATAGAATTTGTAATCTACAGAATTCAAGATGCAAAGAAAACTTGAATCATATGCAAAAACGTTTTTTTATCTGTGTGTTTATTTCTTTTCTAAAATCAGCTTGGTTTTTTTGCACAAGGTCAAAGTATAAAGTGCCCAGTGGTGATTGAACTTATTACACAGCAGGAAGGGTCAACCAAAATGGCCTTGCTTATCATTATCCTACATCGAGGTGCCTTCTGTATGTTTCTTTGTTTCTCTGTAGTTTCTGTCACACTAAAGCAAAGATACATAAAATTAACAAGCAAATCCTGCCCAAATTTGAATTCCCAACTTGGAGACAAGTTACATATTCACTATGCCAGCATTCTGCTGCTTGACCAGCACACTAAAATTAACTTGCATGTACTAAGGTAGAGTGCTCAGATAGTACACTAAT
Source organism: Ascarosepion bandense (assembly GCA_037127315.1). Classification (NCBI taxonomy): domain Eukaryota; kingdom Metazoa; phylum Mollusca; class Cephalopoda; order Sepiida; family Sepiidae; genus Ascarosepion; species Ascarosepion bandense. The sequence continues at coordinate 10,580,550 of JBBBDQ010000145.1, forward strand.
CTTCGATAGATGACTAGGCAGTAATACTTTGTTTGATACTCAGCAAAGTGCCAATCCATAAGTAAAATGATCCAGTTAGATTTTATCTATATTCATGTGAACGATGTTAGAAAAAAACAATACAAGGAAAAATTATGAAAGAGATAACACACACACACATTAGCATATATATATATATATATATATATATATATATATATGCTAAAGAAAAATCAAGTACATAGTAAAGTGCTCAATGCCTAGATTACCTAGACAGAGCAGAAGATGATTCACAATGTCAACACTTAAAAAAGGACAGCCTGAGTCATTACTCAAGTTTCATGGTCTCATGATTTTCAGATGATTAGAAGGCAACAAAAAGAAGGAGGTGCCTAGTATTATATATATATATATATATATATATATATATATATATATATATAAGGATGGCCAGAAACTATTAATTTCTAAGCACACTCATCTGCCAGGGATGCTAGCGAAACCCTTATTACAGATGCATGCTCTCTTGTTTATACTGCAACTGATTTACAGACTTTAGTTACAGTTTCTGGAAAAGAGTGTGTTCAATTATAGATTTATCAAACATTTGGTCTTGAAAAGCATTATGACTCAAACTTGGACTTGATCTGTTAAGGCAAGTGAATTAAACTTTTGTTTTATTTTAATATTTATTTATTTTTTTTTTAATCATATCACCCCGAGCAAGGCGGTAATGCCACTGAAGCGCAGGGGGCTATGTAAGAGTGAAAGATTGGAAAAGAGAAAGCCAGAAACCACATCCTAAACAAGGAACAAGGGATGAGCCTCTTCACCTGTTCAATAGACGTGGGTGGAGTGTGAACCGGGCGATAGTTTATATAAGGAAAATGAAGAAAGGTAGCTAAAAAGTTATAGTATTAACATAGGCTATGTTTGTAACTTTGTGATATATATATATATATATATATATATATATATATATAGATACATTACTAAGTTAATAAACTTATTTTACAGAGGAAATGAACATAATTGAGTGATGAAAATTAAGCACATAGATCACCATCTTCAAATTATATTGGCCTGATGAAAAAAGGTCCTTTCCCCAAATCTGATGATCGGTCAAATGTTGGGAAATAACCAGCCAAGAAGTTTTCAATATGTCTCATTTTTTTTAATGCCACATATCTACAGGATGTCACTAATCATGGCTATCCACACAATCCATGATTACTTGTAAATTGGCAGGATTTCTGAGGAAAAATAGTGGAGTAGTTTTCTTTTGCCTTCACAATGGCTTAGAATTCAAAGTTGTTGTTGTTGTTCTAGGCTAGCTGCCACTCAAGACTAGAGAGTCTTGAGGACTAGAGGGGAGAAAGAAGAGATAGATTCATGCCTTTATCAAAGGCATTAGTGTGAAAATGAATGTAACAGACAAGACTTGAATCTGAAACTGACACAATGATTCCAATTGTCACAGTGATTATAGTTAGACTACTTGTATAGTCCTTTCGCATATATTTTAATGTATACCAGTAATGATTTTTATTTCATTCATACAGAAATCAAAACATGTTTTCTATTAATGTATTTTATTCTTTTTGAGCTTTAAATATTACCCATTATTCTTCTATGAAACTATTGAAAAGGGAAGTGCATTTAAAAAATATTCTATCAAATCTGTAAATACATGAGCAATTTATACTTATACAAAGGAAAAGGATTTTAGTAAACATACAAAATTTATATGAAACTTATTTCCTCTCTTTTCAACACACATTTTACCTGCTCATTTGTGATAATCTTTTTCACTTTTAAATCTATAAATAAATATATAGATTTAATATACGTCACACATACATTTATTATTAATTATTACGTTAAAACATATGAAAAACGTAATTCTAGCGTAATAATTAATAATAAATAATAAATATTCATTGCTTTATTTTTATATTGAGCACTGTTTTAAATTAATGTGTTGAACATAGCAATTTTATTCTTCATTCTAATTCATTTGGATATAAATTATAGTGTTATGTTGGAACTGCTGACTTCTAGTGGTTTACTGATAGAAAGGCATTTAAGGCAAGCAGGCTTTGCAATAAAGTGCTTGATATCAGAGATGGAAATAGAGCATTAACCGAATTAATATTAAAAAGAAATTGTCACTTAACTGATCAATGTCATTTCCATCATGCCAACTTTGAAGTTTCATGAGCATATAAGAATGCACTCACTCATCAGGGCTTGTCTTGTGTGTGTGTGTGTGTGTGTGTGTGTGTATATATATATAGGTCTGAATGTAAATGGGTATACAGATTTGTATACATGCAGGTACACACCGATATATAAATATTTATCTGGTGTTAATAGAACAGTGCTCAATGTAATATAACAGATTTATTAAGCATATATGCTTTAGATGTAGAATTATATACACCTTCCCAACCTTCTTATCTCTTTTATATGCATTCTTATTATTATTATTATCATCATCATGTCTTTTACCCTTTCAGACGTATATAATCTGCCTGTGCCACTGAGCCAAACAAATTTGATTCTCTCAAAAGAAAGATTACAAGGATTATTTATATATATCAATATGAATAAAAAAACAAAAAAACAAAAAAAAAACAACTAATAAAAATTAAGCTCATCTCCCAAACCATTATTTTAATTCTTGGTGGGTAATACACATGTGTCGGTACATACCAGTTTAGTAAGTGGCTATAATGGTATCTACTAATGTAGCCTTGGACAAGACATAGCTCAGCTGAGTAAATATAAGTGTAATATAATAGAAAATGAAACAACACATTTCACGTAGTGAGTTTAAAAATTACAGGAGCTTGGCCATTGCAATCTTGTGGAGTTAATATTTGGAGTTTCATATAGTGAGGTAGTGGTTAACAAGTTAATCTCATCAACCATTATGACTGTCATTAATTTTATTTCTGATTAACTGCATTGAGTCAGATTAAGTATACATGTATAAAAATACCTATAGGAGAAATAGGTTTGAAACATATACACACATCTTTGGATGGGGAATATTATTCCACCCATACTTGTATGTATGTATGTATATATATATATATGTATATATATATATACACACACACACACAGAAGCCATTTTTCACTTGGAATTGTGTTTAGCAAGATAATCTCCCTAAACCAAGAATTTTGGAGAAAGTTTGATTGTAATTGAGCACCTCACTTTTGTGACCTTGTGCCAGACTAATCTTAGTAAATACAAGCACACACACCTATATATTATATGTAAAGAGAAGCACACACACCTGTCTACCTCTTTTCACCTGTTTCATTTGTTTTCTTGTATAGGAAAGTGTGTGAAAATAAGAAAGTGAAAAAGAGAAACTGATGTTGATAAGAGAGGAATAAAGCTTAGTCTCATGATCTGCATGTTTCTTTTTTAACAGGTGCTCAGTGAGCAGTCACTAAGACTAGAAGATAAAAGCTGGCATCATTAAAGGTGAAGGGTTAGGGTAAAAAAAGCTGGTGGAAAGGGGTGGGAGGAGAAAAAGAGAAAAAGATGAAAGAAAAAATAACGAGTAGCTCAACTAGTATATACACATATAACAATGACAGTGGTAGCTGTCCTTTTCATCATTTCTTTTCCTTCTCAGTTTTTCTTAACTCTTACTCCCACCCCCAATATCCCAAGTGTTTCTCTATCTCCCCCACCTCACTCTCTTTAACCCCTCTCTCTTTTGTTCATTGCATGTCAATTTTACACACACCAGCTACAATGCTATTGCAGCTACCACTATTTTTGTGTGCAGTGAGGTAAGGTAGGCCCCAAACCTGGTTGGTTGGTTGGTGCAGGTAAGGAAATTGATAAACTGATGACTACTGCCAATGATTGGAAAAACCATCATCATCAGCAACAACATTGGCAGAAATAACATGATTGCACTGATGATAACTACTACTATTACTGCTAATATTAATATTATTTGTTGTTGTAGTAGTAGTAATAGTAATGATGGTGATGTCAGTTCATGCCAACTGATAACCTGCCTTAGTACACCATCAATTGTTATTATTCTTACTTCTTTCTTCTCTTTCATCTTCATCACCATCATTGTCACTGTTGTCACTAACCTGCCCTAGTTGGCCTTCTCAGCCAATCATATGATTAAATGCAATGAAATAGAAAAAAAATTAGCACACATCATATTCTTTGATTTCAGTGAATACTTTGGTTATTAGAGAGAAGAGGAGGAATAACCATTACACACATTGCTCATATATATATATATATATATATATATATATATATATATATATAATGTGTGTGTGAAAGAGAGAGAGAGTGAAAAGATAAAGAGAGATGTGTAGGAATGCAATAAATGTATCAGAATTAGGGTCATCCTTCAAATAAAATTAGACAGGTTTATCGGTGCTATATTTGTATGCATGTAGACAGAATACTTTAAAACCAATATTAAATTTATTTGAATATATATTTATATTAGAAAAGGGATAAAAAAAACCAAATTGAACAACAAATGAAATATTTTCTTTAATTCATTTTTTGAAAAAGAAAACAAACCTATCTTCCACAGTTTATGCTTCAATAAACACTATTAGTCAGTAAGTATATGAATGGAAAGACACATTTTTATGCAATCTTAAGACTCCAAATGCAAATAAAGATATTTGGAAATTATTTTAAGGCCCTTTATTTTGCATGAAATGCCAGTGCTCTAACAAGTGGAAATATCAACTATTATAACAATTTAAAATTATAATTTGAAAAAGCCAAGTGGAAACTACAGGGAAATATTGAAATAACTTATGATTGATATATCAATATCAGTTCAAAAGTAAATTAAATTAAAAAAAAAAACTGTTAGCAACTTTAGGTAACCTTTTAGGGTGCTGAAAAGCGTGCAATGTAACAAAGGTAATTATTAAGTAATTACCGATGCTTTATCATCTTGAACAAGAACTTTTTCCTTCTCTATATATAGCACTCTCCTCCCTTTTTATATATATATATATAAAACATGCCCTGTGGACATAGAAGAATCCAAAGGAGTATCATTTACATATAATGGTAGGATAACTCTCTACAAGAGCTCTAAACATATATGCATATAAATACATATAGAACAAATATAAGAAAAATTAAGACAGATGCGTTATTTCATGGTAATTCGGAAGTATGGGCCTATTTCAGGCAAGCCATCTTCAGCTTCCGTCTTTATTCAATGTAGAATCCTTTGTTGAATAAAGATGGAAGCTGAAGATGGCTTGCCTGAAATAGGCCCATACTTCCGAATTACCATGAAATAACGCATCTGTCTTAATTTGTCTTATATATATATATATATATATATATATATATATATATATATCTCAATGGAAAGAGTTTTCAATATCAAGAGATAGAGTACATATAGTGTAGACATAGTGCCCATGTAGTGTAGATTTCATACCTGAATGTGATTCTCATATGCACACACTTATGTAAATGATGCACTGAGTAAACTGTTGCTATTTTGTATTTTTAATTTCACGCATGCGCATTGTTAGTTTTGTTCATTGCACAGTATAGTAGAGTCAGTTGAGCATCGTCTATGAGAATAAAAGCCCCCTGACACAATTCATTCTGCCAGAAATTAGGAAACGGCATGCTATACTGCTTGGAATGCGCACCAGAAGTTCCAGTGTGAACATTTCAGAGTGTTTAGGTGTCAGTCTAAAGACAGTGCAGAGGATTCAGAAAGAGTTGGATTAGTCTAATGATGATTCCAAAGGTGTTTGGAGTGATCACTAGTGATGGTGAAGTTATGCATGCAATCATCTTACCATAGGGCCTCAAGACTCAACATGGAGGCTGACATCAAGTGCCTTGAAGAGGTAGTGCTACCCTGGATTGATAGGGTGGCTACTGGAAGACCCTACATCTGTCAACAGGACTCTGCACCATGTCACACAAACAGGAGAACCCAGTTAAGGATGTCAGAGAATTTCTGCAACCACATCATTCCTTACATCTAGCCACCTAACCTCCAAGACTGCAACCCTTGGTTATTATGTGTGGGACACAGATGTGCAAGAGACCAAGAAAACTCCTTGTAATACCAAAAGTGAACTGAAGGCAAGAATTATGGCAGCAGTCACCAACTTAAACCACATGATTATCCAGATGAGATGCATGATATTTCAAATTTGTCTGGATGCCATGGATGAAGCCAATGGTAATTTTATTAAAAAAAAAAAAATTTCTCTTTCATAATTTAAAGATATTTTTGTGTAATTTTGGGAAATATATCTGTTAAAAGGAGATGTCTGTGTTATTTTTATATTTTAATTTAAATGACAATTCATCCATCACACTCTTTATATATATATATATATATATATATATAGAGAGAGAGAGAGAGAGAGAGAGGGTGCTTGATTGCAGATTGAAAATTAAGCCCTGTCAAGTGAAGACATCAAAACAGTGCCCTCATAAAACTTGAAAGTTGGCATTACACTACTCAGTTAAATGACAAGCTTTTCTACATTAATCTTGTATACGTGAATATATATATATATATATATATATATATATATATATATATATATATATATACACACATACACAGATGTGATGGAACCATCTCTAGCATCTCTTATGTAGACTACATCACAAATGACACAAAGTGAGACACTTATCAGACAAAATGTAGAACTGTTGAAAGAATACATAACCACCCATCAAAGAGAAGTTGGGAAATAAAGTTGAAATGGTAAGTTGTAAGATTCAGATGTCTTTCCATTGGCAGCCTACAAGGTACCATCAAAAGAAGAGATACAAGGAAAAAATAGGCTGACATCACTGAGTTGACTGGAAAATGCTTTTCAGTGATTCAGATATTAGCATGTAACTGAGACATGTGGAGGGAGCTGGGCAGCTGCTCTGGTGTGCAGGAAACCTATCACCACAACCATAGGATGGGTTGATAAAGATGCATATACTTCTACAGATAAAACTATTATACAAATACAAACAGAGGTGCAGTGACACCTATGCATGTTCACATACACACACACGTGTGTGTGTGTGTGTGTGTGTGTATGTGTGTGCATGAATGACTACAAATATACCAAAGATGGAGTGCTGGTGCTGATAAAATAACATACATGTGTGTGTGTATATACATATGTATGTATGTATGTATGTGTATATATATATATATATATAGAGATATGTGTGTATGTATGTGTGTGTATATATATATAGATATGTGTGTATATATATAGATATGTGTGTGTGTGTGTATATATATATATATATATATATATAGAGAGAGAGAGAGAGATAGATAGATATGTCTGTATGTGTGTGTGTGTGTGTGTGTGCATATATATATATATATATATATATATATACACACACTTATTTTCTTTAACACTTCTTTTCCTGAATTAATATTTCTAGGTTAAGGCAATTTTATGATTTTCTTACTTCCTTGCCAATGAGTATAAAAAAAGTTCTGACATTAACCTTATTTTAATGACTTTTTCCTCCACCTTTCTACTCTTACCAAATACCCTGACATATTACCAGGACTTTGGTGGGGGATAAAAAGAACCAAAAATAAAAACCCATCAACCAGGGAATAAATAAAAACCAAGATGAGGGGCATCTATTTCTTCCACTCCAACTTTTGTTTATATAACATCATTGATAAGAGTATCAAATTGCATTCAAATTATAAATCCTATCAGAAAACTATTTCTTAGACTGAAGCTTTTATAACTTAGGGTGCTAAACTAGCTTCCATTACAAAATATACCACACCCATGTGAAGCTGTAACTAATGTTGCTCTTTCATTAACCTTAATGAAATTAATATTTTGAGACAATGCTACTGTGGGAAGACTGGCTTCTCACCACAGGGAGATAATTCATCAAGTTGTTTACTCTCAAAATGGCTGACACTGATAAGTTTCCTCATTATTAATAACATGTAGCTATAATAAACATTAATGAATTCCAATTTAAAATGAATTTGGCCATTACTTGATGGTAGAGAAGCAAATAATTTTACTTGAATGTGAAAAATTATCTGTGGTTTATTTATTTATTTTTTTTTGTAAGAATCAATGAAAATAAACAAAAAAATCATCAATTTGAAATAATCACTCATTATTGTTAGAGAATTATATATAAGAGAAAATATAGAAATCATGGTAAAACCTGAACAAAGTTTATATCATGTTTAACAGAAGACAGATAAAACCTATAAATAATTGATTATTGTGTGTGACTCAAGTATAGGAATCTCCTTCTGGCTACTATTGCGTGAGTTAAAAGTTTTGTCTAGATTGGACACAAACTGTGGAAAACAGTTCTCAGACAAGAAGAAATTTTTTTATGATATATAAAAAGATTCACTTCTCTCTTGAATAGAAGCTTAACTAGTGTGAGGACACTGTCTCGGTTTGATGTATGTGTGTGTGAGACTATGTTCAGACAGTGATTTGAAGCTCTCTTGAAGAGAGAACTACACAATGGCTGGCATTATCCATAGCAGCCGGGGAGAGCAATTTGGAGCCAGAGTTCACTGCAGATCCATACAAACCAATTTCTCCATTACACACTGTGTTCACATCTTGCAGAGTACTGTGTACTAGTGACAAAAGATGTGTGGGGGTGCATAACAGACAGATAACAGGCAGACCAATGAACATGGACAAGAAAAAGTGGAAGTGAGGTGGGGAGAAAAAAAAAGGGCCAAGTGTGTTTTTGCAAAAAGAAAAAAAGTACAGAGTCTATCAAAAGAAAGGTCAAGTATTTATTGCCTTGCTTCTCATTATCTAATATCTAGCTAATAATGTTAGATACTTTTTTTCCCTTCAACATTTTTTTTCTTGTTTTTATTTGTGTGTGAGTCTGTGTAACAAAGCTTAATCAAAACTACATTGGTGATGAAGGCATTGTCCAGTATCAATCCCACAAAAGATCTCGTGTCAAAACAATTTTTTTTCTTTTTTCTCCTATGGTAAATAGCTGTGACTGCTTTTGCTGGATAGAAATACATCATTATTGCAATAAAAGATGGCAGTAAGTCACTGAATGAGCCAGAATGTAAAGTGTTGAGGAAATTCACCTGAGGGTTGGAGTTGAAAAGAAAGAAATTCAACTGGAGGTTTTAAAAAATTTTGATTACAAGAAAAAAAACAAAAAAAAAACGGATTAAAAATGAAAATAAGTAAAATATACCAATAAAACATATTTATTCCAGATTTTTAAAAGTTCTTTCAGTTTTAAATAAGGATGAGGAAGAAGAATTTACTTAAACTAAAAAACAAAGTCACATTTACAATAAAGTAATCAATTTAAGAAAACTGATAATATTAAAGATGCAACAGTATGTAGTTTTCTTGAAATTTTCTTTTAATCCATATCCTTCTGCCGTCAGTTTAAATTGATGCTTTCTTTACTCTATATTATTGCGACCATTTTGCTTAAAGTTCATATTTTGCAACTATTTTGTATAAAGCTCATATTTTCTTGATTTCAGATGAAAATTTGGAAAATTCTCAACATGTTTAAAGTTACAGTTTAAAAACAGAAAAGATTCAATCTGAACTGATGTTAAGATAATATGGGTTAAATTATTAAGTTAATGCATTCACAAGAGTGAAATTTAAACATATTCCTAAAGGTTCACTTATCTATCATGTCTCACATCAAATATTAATATCTGCTCTTAATAAATATACACAAATACTAAACTAAAATTAATGAGTTTATAATGAAAGAAGAATTCCAAATCTTCAAAAACAAAGAAATCTAAAACAAGCCTGCAGAAGTCAGTAAAGTATATTTCATGTAAAGAAAGAAAACAATCTACAAAGTCAAAATAAGGGCTACTTCAAGTGAAATTAACTCTTGTGATTCTTATTCCACCTAAACTGCTGACCGAATTAAAAATGTTAATTTGTGGATTTGACAAAGAAAAATTAATATTTGTACTGGCAATTAGTATTATTTACAAATGCCTGTTTTAATAAATATATCATCAGTGAAACAACCTTATTCCCTATTTAAGCATGTTCTTTGTAAATCAAACAGGCAGTGAATGTTTGAGCTTTTTGGTGAGTTTCTCCTGGTTGTTTAATGTCAATCTGGAAAATGTGACACTCAGATCTTCACATGCATTGAACTAATGAATGAAGCATTCCAAAAACTAAGCAAGGTGCTTAGAAACAGAAACATTTTGTTAAAAACAAAGAAAATTAGGGCTGGATTGCTATATGTTATCCATCCTCTTATTTAGCAGTAAATGCTGGAGAATCTCCCCATGGATGAGAAGAAAACTGGAAATGTGGTTCTACAGAAGGATGCTGAGAATATTATGGACAGAGTGAGTAAGTGACAAAAAGTTTTAATGAACATGTTAACAGAAATAGCTTACTCAGAAAAAAAAAAAACAGCTGCAATCCCTAGGACACATAATGAGGTAGGAGGGTTTGGAAAACTTAACCTCACAAGGCATATTGAATATAAGAGAATGGAAGAGAGTGAGCTTGTGTGAATGAATGGTGGAATGTGGGGTGGGAACCTGAGCAAAGGGAGAAAGAATACTAGGGCCACAATGAATAGAAAGTTGTGGAGAGCCTATATCCTGAATGGACATGAGACATAGAAGGAAACTTGTAAAGGAATTTGCCAAAATTATGTGTTATGTATTTTCAATCAGGTTTCTTTACAAGTTTCCACCTGACATTAAATGACTTATAAAACATTTCCTAGAAAACAACCAACTTTGGTCAGAAGGATTTGGAGCATAACATAATACTTCTAGCAAGCTTCTTTGAGATTTTGCCTGACATTAAACTGTTTATAAAACATCAACTGAACCTCCTGAAAAGACTTAGCATATATCTCTTGAGCATTCTGTTTAATAGAACATGTTTAAATAAAAGATTATTTCCAAAAGATACAATATTTAAACATTTTTCTCTTCTATAGAAATAAAAGTCTTAATGTTTAAATATACTAAAGAAAGTTTGACGGTAAGAAGGAAAATTGGATCTAATCAAAAAGAAAATAAAAAGTGAAAAAACTTTTTATGACTAACAGTCAAATTAGTACCAAAAAGAAAGAAAATGAAATATACAGTAACTAAAATAATTTTTTTTGTCAGAAATGACAAAATACAAGATGACAGTTAAGATTTAATGACATAATTGAAATCAATCAGAAATTTATTTCTTCAAAGAAATAAATGCGCAAGACTTCATACACATTTGTGTGTATCAGTTTAGTTCCCCATGAGTTGTGTGAATACACATGTAGACATTTCTATCTTTCCTTCTTTATGTATTTTTACACGTGTATTCTCTGAGTGTGTACATACATGCACATATACATACACACACATACAGAGCAATATAAGCATATGCACAAATTATACTCATGTCATTGCGTAAAATTAAAGTGTAAGTATATATAATTGTATATACAAAAAAAATGTGCTAAAATGTTATTGGCCTGACTCATTTCCAAAAATATGACTAAATATATAAAGTGATTTTTTTAATCTGTTCTTAGTTGGACTGAAAACCTTTCAGAGCAATTTCACATATTCTGTCCATGAGACCTGGATTTGAATTTCCCCATGGTTGATTTGTCAGGGAGCTGACTTCTTGATAATATCAACCCCGGGCTGGAGTGGTGTGGGAGTAATGATCTCAGTTTGTTGGAAGTGCTGGAAAACTGAAGTACAAGTTAAACCCAAGCCTAGTAATTTATGAAATTGGGTAAACAAAACTGACTGTGATAGCACAAAGTCACAAGTCATTATGACTGAGGGTCTGAGTGTAATCACCTTGTTCAAAGAGTGATCACGCCATATTGTGCGCTATCAGAAACTGTAACTAAGATCTGCTCAGCATATTTGCTACAGGGTTTAACTCAACATTCTACTGGATGAGTGTACTTAGAAACCACCAGCTAGTCATTGCGTGTGTGTGTATGTTTTTATGTGTATATACATGCATGAATAAAGGCAAATAAATCTATATATAAATATGAAGGAATTATGAAAAGTTTCATCCTGACCAAGAAAGGATTAAAAAAAAACAACAAACTTTAATGAATGCCATTTGGTCATATTTGGGAGATGAGTCAAACCAAGAAGTTTTCTGCACTCTTTTGTATACACTTTAACATAAATTAATCTCCGACTGTGTTAATATGCATGAATTTAGATGTGAATCAAACAAATTCTACCAATGCACATACATACATGATGGAAGTCAACTCCCAGAAGTCATTATTGTTCCTTCTTAAATGAATTTTTCAAGAATGAGTGTTCAAGATTTTCCTATGGGTGAATTTATTTTAGAGTGGATAGAATGTTGCGCAGAGCTAAAACTACTTTTTAGCACAATTGGCCACAGCACCAGTAGAACAACAAAGGTTGAGACAAAAAGGGATCTCAGAAGCTTCAGGTTTTATGAGTTTCCTCTCCTAGAAAGATGCCCCCAAAAAGACCAAGGGTCATTCACACCCACAAGTGTCTCAAAAAGGACCATAGGACATTCATATACATACATATGTGCATAAACAAAGTTACTAAAAAAAGTTATCTATAAATTTTTTTCCTAGTGTAGTAATTAAGTAATGTGGCAGTAATAGTATTAAATGCCCTGATGTCAGTAAATAAATGATGTAAATATATTTTTCTGTGAATTTTTATTGAAGTGCTTTGTTTTTTCAGGTATAAAAGGGATGCATTCTATTTCAATGCTCCTCACTGGTCATCATTTTGAATAAAAATTGTATATGACTACAAAAGTCATATATTAATGAGATCAGGTATTGTAATTCTTTACACTATTTACATTGTTTTGACTGTTGTCCTCATCTTTATTTTTATGTTGATGATTTTTCAGCCATTGCATGCCTTCTTTAGGTGATATATGTTGGAATTTTGAAACAAATCCTTTATTTCATTTAACAGAATATACTGTTCTAGTTCCACATACCCTGCTTTCTCTGGATAGTTATTTCTCTTTTGTAACTCAGCTCACCAAGATTTTGTTTACCTCTTCTGTAACCCGGAACTGAACTCACAATTCTTTGAGTCAAATCACTGAATTACTTTGAATAACTCTTTCATCCACTGGGTCATGTGTTTACACCGGTGGACAAAATAAGGAACTCTGTTCAAAATTCTAATGCATATCACCTAAAGAATGCCGGAGTGTACAACATCCAATATGTTGCAAAGATGATAAAAGGATGAGGATAACAGTTTAAACAACATAAATAATGTAAATGGCTACAAAAGGGGTTATTCATTACAATATACGCAATAGTTAATAAAAAGATGTCTGATCACAGGGTTGAACAGATCTATTACTTATCAGCAATCAATTTGTGTTCTAAATTTAAACTTAATAACTAAGCAGTTTCACCTTTTGACTCTTGCAATAGCCATGATTAATTTTGAAAACAACACAAAAATCATTTGGTGGTATTTACTAATTTATTACAAATACAAGTCACATATAAATGCTTCAATCTATTATTATCAATAACTATTTATTAACCTGGTAAATGGCTGAGAAGTTATTTTTGTTTTATACACATCTTAATGTGAGCTTGACACAGTGTAATATTTAGCAAGTTTGTCTCACTAGAATCCATACAACTGAGTAGTGAGTTCAATCCTCACTAGGTGCTTCATATTTTTAGCCTTGTACCATATCTATGCTGTGCTTTAAAAAAAAAAATCACCATTTTAATGGATGGCCTTCATTTCATTTATGTCTAATGGAATGTGACAGAAATTATTTTAAATTGGGTGTACATCAGGTGACTATATTGACATTTATATAATCTAGACTTTTCAGGGTACCGTAAGTTAAATATTGAAATTAATTAATGTCATGAAAGTCTTTTGAGAAATCTAATTCTAAATTCTTTCCATTCTCATTTAACACACTGTTGTTAATTCTTTGCACTGACAAAGGTTTTCATTAATTGTCCACAAAAAAGCTCTTTATGTTCAACTTTTACAAAAGGTTCAATTACTGGCTGATAAGATAGAAGTGTAAAAAAATAACAAAAAGATATTAATCTGTGGTGTTGTATGCAATCATTCTATGAACAGTAAGTGTGATTAACTATTTTATTTTTCATTGTAATGAAAGTTTTGACTTCTGGGGATATTATATAATACATAATACATCTGTACTTAATGATCTCAGAGGCAGAGAGTTAATTATCATAATATAACTTTTTGAATAACCTTATGAAAATTTGCATGCAAACTGTTATGCCAATTGCTTTTAGGTTGGATTATTTGAACCTGAGAAGAATTTCATTTTGTAAGACGCAAATGTTTTATTAGGACTTAATCAACTGGAGTCAGTGATAATTGAGTTAAAAAATATTTTCATGAATAAAAAATAATTAACATAAAATTCTTGGAAAAAGAGAACATAAAAATAACAGTGATATCACAGAATTCTTAACAAGAGAGAATATAAAAAATAATATAAGAGATATAGAATTCTTAAAAAGAGAGAATACCAAAAAAAAAAACACAAGTGAAATCATAGATAAATGGAAAAGAGAGAATACCAAAAAAATACAATATCATAGAATTCTTAAAAAGAGAGAATATCAAAAAATATAATATCACAGAATTCTTGAAAAGAGAGAATATCAAAAAATACAAAATCATAGAATTCTTGAAAAGAGAGAATATCAAAAAATACAAGTAATATCACAGAATTCTTGAAAAGAGAGAATACAAAAAATACAAAATCATAGAATTCTTGAAAAGAGAGAATATCAAAAAATACAAGTAATATCACAGAATTCTTGAAAAGAGAGAATACAAAAAATACAATATCATAGAATTCTTAAAAAGAGAGAATATCAAAAAATATAAGTAATATCACAGAATTCTTGAAAAGAGAGAATACAAAAAATACAAAATCATAGAATTCTTGAAAAGAGAGAATACCAAAAAATACAAGTAATATCACAGAATTCTTGAAAAGAGAGAATACAAAAAATACAAAATCATAGAATTCTTGAAAAGAGAGAATACCCAAAAAATACAAGTGATATAGAATTTTTGAAAAGAGAGAATACCAAAAAATACAAGTGATATCATAGAATTTTTGAAAAGAGAGAATACCCAAAAAATACAAGTGATATAGAATTTTTGAAAAGAGAGAATACCAAAAAATACAAGTGATATCATAGAATTTTTGAAAAGAGAGAATACCAAAAAATACAAGTAATATCATAGAATTTTTGAAAAGAGAGAATACCAAAAATACAAGTGATATCATAGAATTTTTGAAAAGAGAGAATACCCAAAAAATACAAGTGATATAGAATTTTTGAAAAGAGAGAATACCAAAAAATACAAGTGATATCATAGAATTTTTGAAAAGAGAGAATACCAAAAATACAAGTGATATCATAGAATTTTTGAAAAGAGAGAATACCAAAAAAATACAAGTGATATCATAGAATTTTTGAAAAGAGAGAATACCAAAAAATACAAGTGATATCATAGAATTTTTGAAAAGAGAGAATACCAAAAAATACAAGTGATATCATAGATAAACAGGAAAGAGAGAATACCAAAAAAATACAAGTGATATCATAGATAACTTAAAAAGAGATAATATCAAAAGAAAAAAAAGAAAGGGATATAGCATTCTTAGAGAGAATATCAAAAAATAAAAGTGGTAGAGAATTCATGAAGAGGGAGAATATGTAAAAATAAATAAAACATAGAATTCTTGGATAGAGAATATAAAAAAATGAATAAAATAAAAATGATATCATAGAATTCTTGGAAAGAGAACATAAACAAAAATAAGGAAAAAAATGATGATAATGACATAACTGATACTGTTTCTAGTGACAAAATTCAAGATGTCAGTTAGTAAGCTAACCCAAATGCCAAAAGAGTGGAGGAAAAAAATACTAAAACTGTTGTTTCTGAAAGAAAATATCTATTTCTTATAGATGTATAAACATGTCTACATGACAGTGGAAGGTAAGGAGATGGAAATAATACAGGGCAAGTTGTAATCACAGAAATTTTGGCAAAATGTGCATCCAACTATCCTTTTGCACAGCTGATAGCCATTATGGGGTTCCAGGATGTACTGGCCTGTAAAATTTCACTGCTTATTCCCAACCTTGGTTCACTTGGCAGGGATATTTTGGCAATGGTGAAATGACGTTGTACTTGATTGACTCAGCGAACCAGACGAGTATAGGGGTGCTCAAATAGCAAGATCTCTTTACAACTATGAAGAATGAAACATTGTCAGTTTTCTTGATAAAACAAACCCTTTCAGAGACTGACTATTTAATAAAAAAGCAGAAGCAAGCATGAGGATGATAAGGTTAAGAAGATTGCAATCAAATAATGCATGATGAAAAAAAACAGAAAGAAAAAGGTTAGCATGAGAAGTAAAAATGCCATCTGGAGAATTTAAGAGATAAAACTAATATTTATTTAGATGTAGATGAGTCGAGGAAACTTAAATCCTTAATGAAATATATATTTGGGAAGCCTTCTTTTCTTCACTCCAGACAATTCTGAATTGAGTTTATGCCTCTAGTGATTAAAAACTTGGATATTTATAGTCATTGCTAGAGATTAGCATATATCTTTTTAATGGTTTTTCAATAACATCTCTTGAGTTATTCCCATTTGGAAATAAATTCCTCAGAAGATAATAAAATAAGTGACATTATTATTTTAAAATAATGAGGAATGCAATAGCTATATCATCATTTTATTATCACAAGCGGCCAATAAAGACTTTCAAAAAAATTTTAAGCAGACACTGTAATTGTCAGTTCCTTTAGAATTGGAAGAAATCCTTCTTGAAAATATGAAACAAATTAAATCTTTGAATTTTTTAATTTTAGTAATAGATTGTAGTTCAGATTGAGGAATCAGAAAGCTGAGTTCAAATTCCAGTAGAGTTCATTACATTCACTTACATGCTAATACCCATGGGAAAGGTATGAATCCATCTCTTCTCAGTGCTATGGGTAAGTAGCAAGACAGACTAGATTCTATAGCCTTAGGTGGGAACCAGCCTAGGAAAAGGAAAAACTTTGAATTCAAAACCAGCCAGGAGGTGGACCACTTCACCTGGAGGATAAAGAGATTTGTATAGAGTCAATACCCCTACCTGTAAAAAAAACAAGTTACAAAATCATTGATGACAACAAACTAGCCCTGAACAGAGTGTGATGACAAGGGGTTGTTGATGGTCTATGCTCCATTGGGATTGATGGGCTAAGAGATATTTTAGTTTACTAAGAAAATACTGTGGGTGGATGACAAAAACTGACTTTCAAATATAGAACAAAATTTTTAATAAAAATTCAAATTAATATGAATATTTTGTAAAGCTTAGATCTCTTTAAGGTCATTTAAAATGATCAAGTATTTTCTTAACTGGCAATGAAAAGATTCAAAAGCAAAGTTATAAAGCAATGGCAGTAGACTTTCTGTTCCAGTTTCTGTAATATTCATAAACAAATTCTTGGAAACAAAATAGTATGATGTCCAAGAAAATTCATTTAGGACACACTGACAAAATATCTGAAATATATATATTAAAAGTTTGTCAAGATCAGTTTTTAAATATATTATTGAGTCACAAAGAAAGACTTAAATCAGAGTCAGTAATGTTCTTCAAAGTTGTCTGCTATTTCAAAACCAAAAGAAAATGGAAAATACAAATAGAAACTCTTAAAACTTTTAAGATTTTATCTGCATTGTAGAATCATAGCAAAGAGAACCATCCATTCTCAGGTGAATCTCCAAGATTTATTTCACTGAGGTTAGGATGATGCCCAGTCTGTGTGTGTGTGTGTGTGTGTATTATTGTTTTTATATACAAAAAGACAGAAAAGTAATGTGATGTTTGCACTAAGAAATCTTACTTTTAAAATAAGGCAACATCAAAATGTTTGTCGGAAATCAATATCAAACAAATGCACTGAACATAAGCAAAGCCTAGAATATTCCAATTCTACACGGCAACAAAAGAAGCAACGGCTTATTTCATGCACACGCTCTTACAATAATGGAAGCTTCCAGTAAACACAGACATTGATTCTACAAATGAAAAGCCGATGAGCCCTTGAATATAGAGAAAGAACTTTTATTTTCTTTTGATGCTTGCTGCATTTGGTGGGAGTGGGGGTGAATGATTCAGAACATGTTGAAGTGTATACTTTCACAATGCAATTAAATATAAAACTTATAAAATTTTAATTTAAAAATACTCAGAGAGCAGAGTAAGTCACTTAAAATAAAATAAATATACAGCGCAACTATTTTTTAGTGATTGTAATTAGCAAATTTTTCAGTTATATATTTAAGCAGAAAAGGAAAAGTGAACAAACTTATACAAAACAGATTAGCTCTCCAGCTTTTAGAGACATTAAAAGACATTAAAATTTAATTGCTCAGAGTGTAAGTATTGAGTTTTTAAGGTATAACTATGTTAATATGACTATGTTCTTTATTTGTCTTTATCTAAAACTGTTAGAACAGCCAAAATTTAATTCAATATTTTTTACCTTTTCTTATTTATTGACTTCTGCTTGATTATTGATTGTGTCCTGGCTATGTTGACCTAAATACATAAAATTTAGATGATAGAGTCTGCACCAATAATGAGGAGATATCCAAGACAAATGGCAAGGCTAGAATAAAACCTCAGTTAACACCTGTGTGTTCCAAATACCATTAAGCATTTTTTTTTTTTAATTCATTTAGCAACAAGGGTATTTATTCCATCAGACTTTAATGATTTGAAATGAATAGATTAATTTAAAACAGACTATTTGGATTTATATTCTGCATGCTCTTGTATTTTCAGAGATCGTTGAAGATTCAAATTTAAAGATTTTCTCTCAATATGGATAATCCTGTACAAAGTACAAGAAACTTAAATAAAAAACAAATTAAAATCCTGATTTTTTTCTAACTCTTATCAAAAAATAAAAAAGGAAATCCCAGGATTATTTAAAATTTACAAAATTTCAATATTTTTTTTTATCTAACTAGTAAATACCTCATATATATATATATTTTGCAAACACACAATGTGCATACAACCTAATTGACTATTGTCAAATACCAATCAGCTTTCCTTTTCTATTAAAACATACCCCCACTTTTTCAAATTTGATAAAACCTGATAAACTAGTATCAAGCATTAAACTTACAGCATTAAGATTATGACTCCAAAAATGCAATAATCACTGATTAACAATTTATAGAAATATTCCAAAAGATTGTTATAAACATGCAAATAGCATCCTAAGCTGAAGAATTCTGCTTCGAGTCTGAGAGAATTACATACAGCATGCTTCACAGAGTTGATATCAGTGATTGAACCCAAGACCTAGTGACCTCCAATCCTATGTTCAAACCACTGAAATGACAATATCTATTATCATATTTGATACCAGATTGTGCAAAGAGGCTTCAGTTGTTTGCAAAT
Organism: Ascarosepion bandense; assembly: GCA_037127315.1. Classification (NCBI taxonomy): domain Eukaryota; kingdom Metazoa; phylum Mollusca; class Cephalopoda; order Sepiida; family Sepiidae; genus Ascarosepion; species Ascarosepion bandense. Next base: position 10,600,088 of record JBBBDQ010000145.1, read on the forward strand.
CAGAAGTGTAAACTAAAAATGTAATGTTTTTTATGTAATCTTGAACTCTATTTCAAAATACACTTAACTGCTCCTAACTGAGTATTTACAGAAAAGTAAAATGAGGATCCATTTTTTTTTAACATATGCATGTATTTTGTTATGGAAAAATAAAATCTACCATGATAGGAAGAGATAGATGGATAGAAAGTGAAAGAAAGAGAGAGATAAAAATAAAGAGACAGAATTAGAAAGAAACTGAGAGATAGAGATAGATGGATAGAACTAGAAAGAAAGAGAGAGATAAAAATAAATAGAGAGAGAGAGACTTATTTGAGTAAGGAACTATAAAATATCAATAGAAGGGGTGGGAGCTATCTACTTTGCAGTGAGAATCAAAGAAGGAAAAAGAAGTGTGGTATAAGATTGGTGGGAGTGCAAGGAACAGGGTAGATCTGGGTTGAAAGTGCACAAAATAAGAGGTGGCAGGTTGGGGTGGGTAGCAGGCAGAACAAAAGAAGGGAATTCTTGAAGCACAGTCAAAGTAATGAGAAGGGTGGAGAAAAAACACACACACAAAGATGAAAAAACAAATAAAGAAAGATTTAATAAAAACAATAGAGTTAAAAAAAAAGAAAGGAAAGAAATGAATCTTGTCAATGCCAATATGACTGGCGCATGGGAGAGAATGAAGAGATCAAGATGGTGGGAGGGGTGACAGGTGGTAGTGGTGGTGGAGCTAAGAAAAATAAAAGATTCTTTCCATTTCCCTACCCTAAACCACCCCACAATATTTTTATGATGGTAAAAGAGTCTTTTTTTAAAATTTATTTTACATTGAGATTTTTTTTCTGAATTAGGTTTTCATTTTTTTTTTTTTTTTTTTCCTTAAGGGTAAAAGTTCCTCGGTATTTCCCCCCACCCTGCCCCCAGATGGAAAAAAGAAAAAGAATTTAGTATGTAATTTGTAAAACAAAGGAAATCCCAGATAGGTATGTCAAGGAATGACACTACAGTCAACCACCCCACTAAAACGTATACACACTTTGTTCAGTTACGGATTTTACTTTTTGCAGTAGGGGGTGAAGATTTTTTAAAAAAGCCAACGGTAAATAAGCTGCACATATTTCTTGCATATGAAACCATGTGAAAATAATGGTATGAGTCGGAGATAAGAAATAAAAACAAGGAAGTAGGGTCATATCACTCGCAAAACCCAGAAACTTTGTTTTTTTTATCCACCCCAAGATCAGTGATGGTAAGGGTTAATACGAGATGCCTTTGTGCTTTGGGTTTCAATGTCACAAAAATTAGCTCTTCTTGGACAACAACAACAGTCTTTCATGTGCTTCAGGCAAGAGTTGAAGATACTTTTCCTTCTGGTTTCTCAATATATTAAAGGTCCCATCAATATCTTATTGGTTCTGAGCCAATCCCTACCATTGCCCAACCCTTATTTGTTTTATGCTGTTAATATTTGTTTCATTTTTTTTTCTAAGTATTAGTGTTTCTATCATTTTCATTCTTTCTTTCTTCACTTTTTTTTTACATCTGTTCCTTTTCTCTTTCTCTGCTACTTCCCATTTCTACTGATAAGGCTTTGTTTTGATTATCTCCCTTTGTTTTCAGTAATCTTTTCTTAGAGGATATTTTATACATGTCATGGCTACATATCAATGCACAAATACACACAAGATATATATATATATATATATATATATATATATATATATATACATACACACACACACACACACACACACACACACACAATTATTGTATCTTTGTCTACCTTCTACAACATTTTATGCATATGTTTTGTATATGCAGCATCATGATCGACAATTTAAGTCCATTTCGTTGAGAGGAGCTTAAACAAATATGTGTAAGGGAGGAACACACAGATCTTGTAAAGGATAAGCAATCCAGAATAAGCTAAAATTTCAATCTTAATGGACAAAATCAGAGTCAGAAAAAAAAAGAAAGAAAAAAAAGGGGGGAAAAAGTTGTCCTTTCACATATTCACAAAAATAGTATCAAGTGACAAAATAGAGCAATCATATGCTCATGAAGCCCTTAAAGGATACACCAGTATTTCTTTGGAAACCCTCAATGTCATTCACCTCCCACCCTGGCACTCAAATTCACAAAATGACAACTCTATTTGTACAACAGGGTTAAGCAAAAAATGAAGCACGTGTATAGTGCTACTGCCCAAGGTCATAACACCATTATTTTTTTTTTTTTTGCTTCCTCTTTTAATGGAAAATGGAAACTTCTATTTGGGATACTTAATGGAAATTTAAAGGCATTCATGAAGCCAATACATATGCCACAAGGCGTTTCATTTATTTATTTTTTTAAGTACTTCTAGTTCAGTACATTGTGTTTACAGGTAATTCCCATCCAATCCTCAGAGAAATGTACCAAAATAAAATAAATTAAGTGAATATAATGAGTTAAAGGATACCAGAGAAGCCAGTGAAATATTATTTTTATTCTATTCATGGCATCACAAAAAGAAATCATTATTTCTGGTTTGAAGAATTTTATTTTTTTCAGTTAACATGAGGGTTTTCCTTACTAAACAGGGTGTGTTGTGCAAATTGTCGCCATTTTATATATTTATTTTTGCACATGTGTGTTGACTACACAGTATAGTAGGGTCAGTTGGGCACTGTTTGTAGGAAAAAGATCACCATGACACAAGTCACTGCCAGAAATTTCAAAATGGCAGGATATATCTTTTTTTGGTGTTCATACCAAAAGCTCCAATAAGAAACATTTCGAAATGCTTGGGTGTCAATCTAAAGACAGTGCAGAGGATTCAGAAAGAATGAGTTTCATGGTGATTATGAAGATATTTGGAGTGATCACTAATGATGGCAAAGTCATGCCTCCATTCATCTTCCCACAGGACTTCAGACTCAACATGGAAGGAAGCCTACATCAAGTATCTTGAAAAGATAGTACTGCCATAGGTCAAGAGGGTAGCTACTGGAAGACCCTGTTTCTGGCAACAGGACTCTGCACCATGCCACACATGCAAAAGTACCCAGTCATGGCTATAAGACAATTTCTGCGACCACATCATCCCATACATCTGGCCATCTAACTCCCTAGACTTCAGCCCTCTCAATTATTATTGCATGGGGCAGTTTGAATGAGAGACCAACAAAGCACCTTGTAATACCAAAGATGAACTGAAAGCAAGGATTATGGCAGCATTCACCAACTTAAACAAGGAGAACATCTCAAAGATATGCGGGAGATTTTGAAGTTGTCTGGAGGTGGTAGTTGAAGTTAATGGCAAATAAATTGAATAGCTCTCTAGTATTTCAAGATATTTATGGGTAATTTTTTATAGGATGTGCATTGTGGTGCAGTGGATATCGACTCGGAATGAGAAATCGGGTAGGGGGCAGTTCAAATTCCAGTTGAATTTCTTGCATTCACTTATGCACAAATACCCTTGGGAAAGGTATTAATCCATCTCTTCCCTCCAGTTATGGGTTAAATAATAGGATAGATTGGGTTCTATAGCCTTGCCTGGCAACCTGTCTACTGCAGAAAGCAATGGCAACCTACTGCGGGATAATCTTCTGCCCAGTCAGTCATGTCTCTTTCAAGACATGATCACTCTAAGCTTGTAACACATATGGCAGTAAACTGACTGTTATACTGAAATGTCATTTTTTTTCATTTTTGTATAAATTTAAACAACAATTAATTCATTGCACATTGTATATCTACTGAATTTATAATGCATTGACAAGAAGTTGGTATTTTTACAGCTAGATGGCCTTTCTGTCACCAAATCTTTGAAGTTTGGAAAACACTGTAATTGCCAAGCTTGTAAGAGACAGAGATTATGCCAAGCATAAAAACCTGACAGACGATGACAAAAATCCTTACAATGGAAGAGTTCTCATATAAAAGAAATTTCCTGAAGGTAAACGAAATTACAAGCACTCACAAAATTTCTTTTCACTTTTGATAAAAATAAATAAAAATAAAAGGTTAACTTCTAAAAACTAATATCCCAAGCAGCAACCATCTTTGGACAAAAATGATGTCCACTTAAGCCAGAATCATTGAGTGTAAACAGATCACAATCAATCAAGTAGCATTAAACAAACATTTACACAAGTCATGCAAGCCAAAGACTGATGGTTGGCATTACAGATTGTGTAATTCCATACAGCTGAAGATATTTTGCTTAAAAATGTTGGCATAAACAATAACACATGATGCAATTCAATGCTGCAAAAACAACGTGCAACACAATATGCCATTAGAAGATATTCATGCCAGCCTCTTCCTCAGCTGGGTGTAACAAAAACTCCTGAAGTGGAAAAAGAAGATGAAAGAAAAAGAAAAACATTTAGCAGGAAGAAAAATGTTAGTGATAACAACTAGTTCAGTAAGGGAAATAACTAGTGAACTGTGTTATTGTGCTGCAAACATTAGTGTTGTCATTTGCTAGGTAGACACTTTTCCTTTCAATTACTGATATCCTTAAATCTTATAAAGTGGAAAAATAACTGACTTCAAAGGCAATTTTTTTTTTTTTTTTAATCATTTCACCCCAAGCAAGGCATTCCACTGCCACTATTGCACTTGGGGCTACATAGGTGAAGGTAAATAGAAAGAATGGTTAGATATAGGAAATGTCAGAAGGGGGTGATAGATAGTTGGGTGGGTGGGAAGAGTGTTTGAAAGAATGGAAGTGAGTTAGTTTGTTAGGAGGTGTCTGTTGACCTTACATTTAAACTCCTGGAGATTGTAGCTGTCGGGGAAGCAGTCATGTGGAAGGGAATTGTATTTTACATGTAGAGAGAAAAAATAATTATTAATTTTTCATTTCTTTGTTTCTTGATTTCCAAACATAAGTTTTGTTGAAGATGGAACTAAAGTCCAGGCTATTTACAACTGGTGGATTGAAGTAGCACATTTTCATCATGAACTTTTTGGAACAAATGAGCAGTCCTAATTAGTGCAATCTTTTCTAAGTGTCCAATCTTGACATTTGACCTCAATCTTTTCAACCAATTTGGAAGTTCAGTAGATGTGGTGTCCCCAGAACAAACCTTAATAGGGATATTTTCCATTCTCTGCATTGACCCCAATTTGGAATACTTCACTTTGTAAGTTACTAGTTTTCCAATTTTCTTCTTCATCAATTTTATTCTATAGTTTTACAGTATGCAATATTCTTATAATATATATAATAAAAATGTTTTACGGTATACAATATTTATGGGTTAAAGTGATCAGTATCAGGGACAGAGCGTATGTAATATAAAAGTGAACATTGGCACATGGACTGACAGTTGTGTTCAAGCTATATATATATATATATATATATATATATACACCCCCCCCCCCAAACCATTATTTTGTGGATATACATATTAGAGTACAATTTGAATTATGTCCACTAGCTTGCGCAATGGAGAGACTTAAAGAAAATGTGTTCTCCTATATATATATATATATATATATATATATATATATATAAAGATAGATAGACAGAGAGAGAGGTGTGTGTGTGTTACATTATTTGCATTCTTTGAACTGTTTTCCTCATCTTTATTGCCATATTTATGAGGTTTCAGGCATTGTATGCTCTGGCCTTCTTCAGGTGCTCGAATTTTTGAACTGATCCTTTATTTTGATCACTGGGGTATATTCTCATTTCATGTGCAATGCTACTTCTGGATGTCATGTAGTTATCTCCCTTTAACTCAACTCTAAGTTATTTGTTCACCACTGCTGTAGCCAGGTATTGAACTCCTGACTCTTTGGGTCAAGTCATTGGAATTAACCAATGCCTATATCCACTGGGTCATGCGTTATTGGTAACAGCCTTGTTAAGGTTGACACTGGAGGGAACAGCTTTTTGCTGTTGCTGCCTGGCAAGTAAGCAAGATTGCTCTAAGAAAACTGTTTACCCAAATGTTCATTTACCCATTTTTTTTTTTTTTTGTCAATCACCAAAACATGCCAACAATAAGACATACAAGTCAAGATATTTCGCAGGAGGACAGAGTGCAGGGAAAAGTAGATTCATGCTTTCTGTAAGGGCATCAATTACAAAGTCAGCATCAGCAACATTAAATTCGAATTCAATGACTATTGCAACTGTTACCTAATGCTACATTTCCACACTGGCATAAAATAATGAGGGAAAATGCAATGCAGAAATTCGAAGGTGCATTGGAATAGAAAAAATGCTAAATAAAATAATAAGAAACAGGAAAACTTTATAAGATTCAAAGAAAAGTGTACTGAACTGTTATACAATATCAGCCATCAGTGAATGTTGGCCCATCGCTTCTCAGATGTAATGGAGATTTGAAGCAACAGAAATTTATTTCAACAGAAGGATGCTGAGAATATTATGAACTAAACATGTAACAAAGAAGTTTTAAAGAAAATTCAAACAAAAAGAACATTTAGAATCAGAAAAAGACAAATTAGATTTCTTGAACATGAATGAGGAAAGAGCTCAAAAAATTTAACATACACCGGATATAATGAAGTCAAGAGGAACATAAATAAGCAGTGAATAACCTGAGGAGCATGAGGAAATGGATGGTATGACGGCCTGAAGAAGAAGTTGGTACAAAAATGCATACTTTACAAGGGTATTTAGGAGAAATAGCACTCACTGTAATTCCTACAAGCTCAATAGATGTTAATCAGTAGACATCCCCACTGATTCATAATACCAGTGCCTTGAATTCTATGAACTACTGCAGGATTTTTTTAAAAATTTAAATGTGAATATATATATTATTATTATGTATTATGGACTGTCCTGTCGATTTCGATGTATGAGCATCTAACACAGACTACCACACGAAGCATTGTTTAAAGGGGTGAAGGCTTTTTGGAACTGCTGATAACAAACAATTGGTGCAGAAGTCTGCCACAGATCACATGAACAACAGACCTCAGTTATTTAACCCATAACTGGAGGGAAGGGATGGATTAATACCTTTCCCAAGGGTACTAATGTTTAATGTATATAAGGCCCAAGAACCACTCAAAGTAGACGGTTATTGAAGGTAGTTGTTGGGTGAGTGGTAAGAGTATAGGACTCATTTTTCACACATATTACAATAAGCTAACAGTTAACTACAGATGAGATTAAGACTGTAATAGTCAGGAAAGCATTTTCCTGGGATTCTGTCCCACAAAGTAACATTTTTTGGGAAGGAGTTATTCAAGTTGAATTTACTCCTTACTAATGAAATAAGACGAGGATGAAGGTGACTTGCTAGTGATGGAGTAGTAAGAAGCTACAGGATCAAACATATAATTCATGCCAGCAAAGATAGAATTTATCTATTATTACAGTAATTATTGATATTGTCATCGTTGCTATCATCAATTGAGTTGTCACATGTTAGAAAGGTGAAAAGTTCTTTTTAATGTACAAATCGAGAACAAATAATCCATGTAAAATAGATCTGATATTTTCACTGAAGAGAATCAGGAAGAATATATGCATGTTTACAAGAAGCTCCGACAAACATGACAGAACAAAACCAAAAACAAACATCTAAAAGCAGAAAGTGATTTGGCAAGGGGGGAGAGAAAAAAAAAACAAAGGAACAATGAGTCTGATCCCATCATATGCTATTTGGAAACTATACCATAATATTAAACAAATCATTGTTAATACATTCCAGACTTAATTTTATTGACACACTATGTAGAATCAAATCAATAAGCCCATTAGAATCAATAAATTTCTTATCTCTACAATTTTTATAATTTTTTTTATATATGTGTTATTTATTAAGATTATATATATATATACACATACAATATAGAATTCAATACTGCATCTCATTAGGCAGTTTCATACCTTAAGTTAAATTCATACCAAGTGTCATACATGATACATGCTTGGACGATCATGTCTCTTTTAAGACATGACTGATAGAGCAGAAGATTTTCCTGCAGTAAGTTACTATTACTTTTTTTGGCAGATTGGTTGCCAACAAGGCTGTAGAACCCAATGTCCTGCTATTTAACCGATAGGTGGAGGGAGAAGAGCCTGATCAATGCCTTTTTTAAAAGTATTTGCATGTAAGTGAATGCAATGAATTCAACTTTAATTTGAATTAGCTTCTCTGATTTCTTGTTCCAAGCTGATACCCACTGCACCACAATGCACATTTATATATATATATATATATATATGTGTGTGTGTGTGTGTGTGTGTGTGTTATGAAAAATTCTGAAGATTAACAAAATGGTTTTAACAATCGACATATTTATTTGTTTGAACGTTATTTTTAATTGATACTCATATTTGAGTAGATACTCCATTTTTAATCAAACAGTATATTTATATATTTATTTTTACTGGCCTGATTATTTATAATAAATTGTGTTATGAAAATGTGTTATTTGGCAGGATTCGAATCTGCGACCCTTATCAATATAGGGGAAGCCACCAATTAATCTGGTGTGTCTTAAACTGCTTGAAGTCAAATCAAGCCTTATTTAACAAAATTTTTGATTCTACGTAAATAACAGTAATTTACAAGCTGAAACCTTAAACTGAGTTTGCCATTTGGACAAGTATGCAAATAACTTTGAGAAAGGTGTTAATCCATTGAATCTCCAATTATGGGTTAAATAGCAGAACAAATTAGGTTTTATTACCTTGGTTGTCTATAAGTAATGGCTACCTACTGCAGGAAAATATTCTGCCCACTTAGTTATGTCTCATTTGAGACATGACTGCCCAAGCATGTATCACATATGGTACTTAACTGACACAATTCAAGCAAAATGAGTTTTGATAGAGAGATCATTTTATTCATTTTTAAAATCTAATCAATTAAAATTTTCTATAAATTAGAACAAACAATTTTTTGATTAAATTTTTCTTGTTCTCAAGAAAATTTAAGTTTTGCATTGAACAACATTTTATAAACCTTTTGTGATTACCAAAAGAGTTGTGTATTGAGAATAAAAGGTTAATTTTGAAGAAATTTCTGGAAATAATCTGGAGTAATTATTTTTCAGTTCTTATTGATGAAGATATTAAATTAATATAGAGGAATATAAAAGAAATTGTTAAATTATTATAATGTTCTGCATATCAACAATTTTTAATTTTTTTTTGTTTTCGTTCATGTGTTTGTCAAGTAGAAATATTTTGATATTTTCCAAACTTGGCATGTATTGCTTAAATGCCTGGGAAGCGACTTGCGAAGAAAATAAATAAAAAAAAAAACAAAATCATGAGAACTCTTTACAAAACAGATGTGAATTTTTTTTCCTTCTTTTAGTCAAGGGAAATATTTTTAGTTAAAAAAAAAATTCTTTAAAGATTACAACAGAAAATTATTTTTAAAAATTACAAAACACAAGTCAATGAACACACACACACACACATATATAAAGCTTTGAAGTTATAGAAATGTAAAGAGTTTCAGTTTTTGTTTGGTAAAAAATGAAATAAGAAAAAACATTAAAACTTTAAAAAATAAACAACATTTTTTTCATAGTTAAAGGCTATCAAAAATATACTTTAGAGGCACTCACCTGGTAACTTGACTAAATTTTCTCAACAACATAAACTGAATAACGAGAATACATGTGGTACTTACCTAAAAAAGAAAAAAGGAAAAGCATTTATGAAAAATGTTAAAAATACAAACAATTCAAACATTTTTTCATAAAACAGAATATTGAAAAGCCAGAAATGCTTTCAAGTCCATTTCTCAAGCATTTTATTAGATCAAACAAACACACATTTATATAAGTCATGCTGTGAATCTGGTGGGATTAGAAAGAAATCCTGTATTATTAGATTCTGCCAAATAACCAGAAAATTGATTATGAAAAATACTGTTTGCAATTGGATGAATTAAAAGGCAGCAATTCAAGAAAAATGCCCAGAATTGGTGAACTGAAAAGGTGTTGATTTTCTAAAGGATAATGCCAAATCTCATGTTCCTTTGGTGACCTGGTAAAATGTTTGCAGCTTTGCTGGAACATGTTATATATATATATATATATATATATATATATATGTATATATATTCACTAGACATTGCTCCTTTGGATTTTCATTTATTCAGGTCCTTGCAAAATAATGGTAAAAATTTTAATTCTTTGGATGACATAAAAAACAAAAAACACCTTAATAAGGTCTTTGTTGAGAAACCACCAAAATTCTGAGAAGACGGAATCTTTAAGTTGTAGGAAAACTGGAGAAAAGTTGTGCTTAAAAATCAACATGAACTTTCCAGACAACCCAACACACACACACACACACACATATATATATATATATATATATATATATATATATAGATATATATATAGATATATATATATACACTGTTAAATATAAGAGACAATAGCCATTCTAAACATCATATTTTGGTTTTAATTTCAGGTGAAAATAAAGACAAAAATTCTCCAACATTTGGATAATTTTTTATTAAATTAAATTAAAATTAAACTAAATTAAATTATAATTAAATTAAATTAAAGCCAAAGTACGATGTTTAGAATGGCTCATGATTAAACATAATAGACATTCATTGTCTCTTATATTTAACAGTATATGTTTAGAAAATTATCTGCTGCCTCGATACACTATACATATATATATATATATGAATGAGAGGATGCTGAAAAGTTCTTGACTCAAACAAATTCTTATAACAGATTTTTTTTTTCAATTAGACACACTTCTTGGACAAAATGTGGACATTTCAGTAACCTTTTAGAAAAATAAATTATATATCAAAAATACTCCTTATGAGTAAAATTTCAAAATCTTCAGAACAGAACTGAAATAAACAAAGAAAAGAAAGAGAAAAGGTCAAGCAGAACAAAATAGAAAAGATGGAGAAAAAGTGAGAAAGGAAGAGAAGGGAAATGTCTGAAAGAGAGATAAATAGGAAGTGAAAATAACGAGTGAGAGAAAGGGGAAAGCCAGACAGAGAAAGAGCTAGAGAGAGAGGGGGGAAAGCTGACAGAGATAGAGCAAGAGAGAAATGGGAAAAAGCTTGAGAGAGAAAGAATGGGAGAGAAAAGGGAAAAGAGAAAAAGGAAAAAGGGGAAAAGACAGGGAGAGGGAAGAGAGAGAGAGAGAGAGAGAAGAAAAGAAGAAAGAGAGAGGGAAAAAAGGGAAGAGAGAGGAGGAGAAAAGGGAAGAGAAAGAAAGAAAAAGAGAGAGAAAGAAAATGGAAGAGAGAGAAAGAAAATGGAAGAGAGAGAGAAAAGGGAAGAGAGAGAGAAAAGGGAAGAGAGAGAGAGAAAAGGAAAATGAGGGAGAGATGGAAAGATGAAAAGAAGGTAAAAGACAGAGAGAAAATAGTGAAAGTACAGAAGCAATTAAGAAGAAGAATAAATAAAACATTAAAATAAGATGAAACTAACTTATTACATATCATTTCTTAACAAGAAATTTCTCCTAAAAGAAAGCAAGTTAAAATCATTTATCTAAAATGTTAACATCACTTGACCAGGTTAGAAATAAACTCAATGCAAGAGGATGACGACTATATCATCGTCATCATCATCATAATAATGCTGAAAAACAAAACAAAGAACATTTATTTGATTATAAGAAAAAAGGGGGATTTTCTGGAGGGCATATGGCCAAACAATTCTGTAGACAAGAAAAAAATAGAAGGTAAATTTATATGAACCAAAGGGATGTCATGTTGTGTTGTTTAGGGCCTTGGGTAAGTACTTGTCTTCAAATCTTGCCCATTCTAACAAAGAAAGAAAACCTTCTGGACAGATATTTACACATGCAAATATTCACCCACACTCATACACAAAAGAAAAAAATAAAGTGGTAATAATAGAATTAGGTTCCTAAAAGGAAGAAAAGAACCCTTGAGGGTATTGTTGAAATTAACTGCAATATTCACACAGGACTGCCACAGTACAATATGCAAATCAACCCCTAACCAGGCATAACATGCCAATTATGTCTCAAAGAAGTAAAGCTAAGAAAGAACATTCAAACACAAAGTGGATTTTCTTAACAATCTGAACTCCTCAGAGTCCCCAAATTGACCTGCAGAATAACAGATCTGGTTAAGGGACCAGATTAACACAATGGCTGCCTCAAAACTATTTTTTTAATGAGAGAAAGAAGAATTTACAGATCATTCCCAAAATCCAAGAGGAGCCACAGTATTTTAAGAGAGTATAATTTGACATGACATAATGTCCTTGGTGGATATAAGAAGTCTCAAAGATAAAAAGAAGAAGAAGAAGAAATAAACCGAGAAGATTAAGTTTCATAGAGAAGAATAAAATTGTTGACATAAAAAAGAAATAAATTTTTTATCAGCCCAATTGGGGGTGATTGCATTTTCACAAGTTCATCATCAGCTGCAGACATTAACCATTTTAAGTTCAAGTTTTAGAACCTTTTAATTAATCAATACATCAAGATTCAATGCATTTACAAAAACAGTCAAGACAAGGAGAACAAAGCTTATAATATTCAATTTAATAAAATGCGTTGGAAAACTGAAAATATATATTTTAAAATTGTCAGTTGTTAGTTGCATCAAAATGAGTCAGAAAAAATAATAACCTGATCATCTTAAATAAGATGTAAAAAAATGAAACTCAAATAATCTGCAAAATTATTTATATTCTTTGGTTTGCCTGTTTTTATTTTGTTTTTTTTTTGGTTTTTTAATGTTCCATTTTCAATTCTGGAAACTTTAAAAGTGTTATGGGGAAACACACCTATTCCTCAGATAATGAACTCTCCCTACTATATTAATAAGAGTTAACAGAAGATTAATGGGAAAAGTTTTTGGGAAGTTCATGGGAGGTCTTTAGAGTTCTATTAGAGTTCAGTAGAACTACTAGGCAGTTGATATTAGTTGGCAGTTAGCCGAATACTAAGGAGTCAGCTTTCAGTGGAAGATTACCACGTTCCTAACATTTTGGGTGTGTTAGGTAGATTAGCAACTGACATAGCCTGATTATAACCTTCAGTGCCAAAACTACTCCACAACAAAAGGTAAATAAAATTAACATACATTTAATAAAAGTGGTTTGAAAAAAACTTTTTGTATATTCAATATTTAAATTTCTCAGAATAGTTATCAGACATCTCTTAGGTGCAGCATTAAGTTTAACTATAAAAAATATACTAACACTAGCAGTATAGCCCGGCGTTGCTCGGGTGTAATGAATGCTTTAAAACTAATCCATGGTCCTGGAGCTCAGACTCTTTGGATGTTGGCATGGAAGACTAAAAAGCAATAGTTGCTTCCAGTTAAAGTGAAACCGTAGACTGAAAGAAAAATGAATGGATGGAAGTCAAATTTTGATTTCCTGGTATTGATATCAAATTTTCTGCACGTTTGTAAGAACTGCAACCTTGAAACTTCTGAATATTGTTTCTTATGTCTTTGTCTATGAGCATATCAAATTTGATTAAAATCGGACCACTCCTTCTATAACCTGATTTTTTCGATTATCGATTTTTGATATTTATTGGGGGTACCTTAATACAAAACCTAGCTGTGTAAATTTTCAAGAAAATTGGTTCAGCCGTTTCGGAGTCTATAGGCAACAGACACACACACACACAAAGTTCCATTTATAAATAAGTTTAGATATAAAACTGAATGACTCAAAATTATTTGTTTTTTTTATCTAAAAGTAATTATGAAAAATACATTATTATTGTTTTGTTTTTTTTCTAGCAAGATCAAAGGTTATTTCAGTATTAGTTAAAAATTATTTAACCTAAATTGGCTAGTAAATGTATTTTTTAAATATTAAAATCATAAATATATTGGAGATATAAAAGTAATAATGATTACATAATCAGGGCAAGTTTGGTAAGCTATATTGTTTAAACAAATATCAGAAATGTACATCTTGTAAACTATAAAATCAATATAAATAACACTTTTAGGCTTTTGGCATACAAAGAGGAGGTATTTTCAAACATCTATCTGGCTATTTGAAAGCTAGATGCTTGTTGTTTTTCGAATAACATTCCTAACAAGATTGTCGTAATGCATTGGAATTGTACAAGTTCTGATTTTGTAATCATTAACTGATGAGTAATAGCACTTAGAATTTTCAAGACTTCTTTTATGGTACCAGAATAAAAATGGTGAGGAATGAAGAAATAATAATCTTAAATAAGGTTGGAAATGCCTTAACATATAATCAATCCATAGTGAAAATTCCAAAGCAAAAAAACATGAAACTGTAAGTGAAGAATACATTGCCGATGGAGTTAGAACAAGTAGTAATTTTAAAGAGGTTACATTTTTCATTGTCATTTTATTTTTCTTGATTTTTTCCTTCTCTTTCTAGATTGCTGACAGTATTATTTCCGGATGTAAGTTATAATGTAGAAATAGTTTGTTTTTAACTTCTTTTCCCTTCAATTATTGTGCGTGGTTATCAGAAATATATCCCTTGATGATTGTTGTTATTCATTCAAAGGATGAATCAAAAATGAGGAAAATAAATAAATAAAATACACTCACACACAAAAAGTACTGTAGTTTCTATCTTCTTTATAAAGAATGGTGATTGGCTAAAATTTAATACTCTCTGCCATTTTGGTTGGCAGAAGTAGAAAAATGATTTTGCTGAACCCTAAAGACATTAAATATGCACATCTCTTGTTGGTTAATTAGCGAGAATTTTACGTTCATCAATTATACCTCTCCAATTAAGGAGAGAAAATAATAAAAAAGGATTGAAATAGACAAATAACAGCATTTACCTCAGGTGCATTCTTGGAGAATATGCTGGAGAATATTCAAATGATTGGTATGGAGGAGGAGTAGGAGGAAAAGTGAAGGAAGGAGAGGTAGAAATCAGGAGCAGATAATCAATACTTAAAGAATATTGGATGATGACTGATAAAATCTTCAGTGTTCTCAATTGTTTTCTAAAATAAATAATCACAAAAATTTCAAGTTCTGTTTTCTAACTAAAAATAAATTTAATGTGTGGAATGAAGAAAGTCACAAGTATTTTCATCTTTTATTAGCTGGATGGATGAATGCATAAAAAGAAGACAGTGACGGATTTAGATAAAGAGAGTGTCAAAATCAGATAGACTAGAAAAATGACAACATATAATTGAAAGAGAGAAATATACAGAAAGGGAGAGAGATGGGATGGAGAAAAATACACAATGGAAGAGAGAGAAGTGGGAATTAAAAACATATAGAAAGAGAAAGTGATGGAAGAGAGGGAGGCATACAGGTAGGGAGAGAGTATAGCATATGGAAAAGGGGAGAGAGCAACATACAGGAAGAGAGATTGACCTGAGAAAGATGCATACAAGAATGTGAGAGAGATGATAAAGGGGAAAGAGACCTACGAGAAAGGAGAGAGAGAAGCTGGCCTACGAGAGAGAGAATGCTGGCCTACGAGAGAGGAGAGACAGAATGCTGGCCTATGAGAGAGGAGAGACAGAATGCTGGCCTACGAGAGAGGAGAGACAGAATGCTGGCCTATGAGAGAGGAGAGACAGAATGCTGGCCTACGAGAGAGGAGAGAGAGTAAGTGGCCTTGGAGAAAGGAGAGAAAGATAGAGGTATAAGAGAAAGGAAAGAGAGAGAAAACTACCAAAAATTCTAAGATATATAGGTAGATAGATTGTGATTGGCTCAGAGTTCTAAAAGCACACACTGTGATTATTCAAAGCATGTGTGTGAAATATTTTCATTTGATCTATACCATAGATAAAGTGAATGGAGATGGACAAAAGAAAAGCAAAAGGAAAAATCTTAAAAGAAGAAAAAAGAACAGAGAAGGTGAAGGAACTCCTGTAAGGAACATTTGGAATTTAGGACCAATGCATACTCTTTGTTAAGGAGCACTGGCTCAGCAAGCCTCATGGTCATTTGGCCAACTTTGTCATGTGGTCAATACTTCAAAGAATGAGTCATTTTATCCAGTGAGACTAAGACAGCTTGACTGATGAGGGCAAAGGTTGAGGGCTGTCAGTAGAAGAGATGGTTGTGGTGGTATCAGGTGGAGCTGGGGAGAGGGAGGGAAGTAGAAGCCAAAGAAAAATAACTTCATTCAAGGAACTTGATCTCTGTTGGTATAGTGTCCAGGTGGCTAAGTTTCCAAAATCACCAGAGACCTGTCCATAATGAATGAGATTGATAATAGTAAATGAAGAAATTAAAGTCACTATTAATATGTAACTATAGAAAAAACAAGGAACATTGTTATAAAGAAGGTAAGTCAAAATATATTATCACACAATTTTTTTTTTTAATTGATATCATCCCATGCAAGGCAGTAAAGCCACTAAGACACAAGGGGATTACTGGGTGTGGAAGAATTAAGAAGAGAAACATTAATAATGAGCTGGACAATAAAATAGTAATCAGGAGGACTGTAGATAGCAATTAACATTGCATTTAAATTTTTGCAGATTAAATTGGCTTGAAAGTATAGAGCCACAAGAGAGTTCCACAAGCAAGAAAAGAAACTGCTTGCATAGAACTTATGGTTACATCTTGCCAGCTCAACTTTAAATTGATGGGATCTTGATGTCAGTCGAGAAATGTGCTTAAATTCAAAAAGTCTAAGTACCATAGCACAGAGCTCATCTTAACAATAATCATGAAAGTATTTATAGAAAAGTCACAGAGAGTCAACCTTAATTAGAAACGAAAAAGATAAAGAAAATATTTAAAGAGTTGATAGCTATAAAGATGGATCCGAAATAAAATTAAAAATATAAATAAAATAAAAACAACTATGCAAAAGAAATAAGAAAAAGTTATGATTTTTGGAACAGCAGTTCAAGAATTATGCCTACCTTACCTATTATTTATATCTTTGCTTTCAAAACATGACAGTGTGTGATGGATAAAGAAATATCTGTCAATGCATCTATTAAGACATGGCAGGAAAGGGTGTTTGTCTTGCTGAATTTCTATGGAAATTTCATGTCACTTTCATGTAACTAAAACTAGCAGACTTTTAATTCCTCAAGAAACTCCCAAAGAGATTTAAAATATGTGATACTGGCAACTTGGGAAATAGATTTAACAACAAAATGATTGCCATCTTTCTCCAGCTTCATTTTCTATTTGTATTCCTGCCTAATCTCATGTTGAGAGAGAGACACAGAGATATGAATATGGATAAGGCTTTTCTTAGAGTGCATCAACAACTACATGAGTCATAGTGCAAAGCATTATTTCCTTTGGCACTGGCAAATATCTTGCAGGCAAGAATGTCCATTCTTAATAATGAAGTGATTTCAAAATTGTTTGAAACAATCTTTCTAACAAAATGATTCCATTCTGGAAACATGTTTTGTTGCTTGGGATGAATCCTTCTCCCATGTGGGTCTTCCTATCTAGTTTTGAAATTAGGAGAGAAACAAACAAATATTTTCCATAACTTTGTCAGAATTCTGACCTGATTTTTCTATTTAAATGATAAATGAAAAAAATTAAGAAAAAAAAAAGGATTTTTAAAATTTTTTCCTAAGTATTTTTCTTTTCAGAATAATCTGAATAAATAAAACATTTCAAGTTTTCTAAAAATATGACATTGAAATTTTTAACATATTTTTATTTGTTAACATTATTAATGTTATAAATTTCAAGTTGCTTCTCTGTGACTTTTTTATAAATACTTACATGGTAATAGTTCGAATGAGATCTTTGCTATGGTACCTAGACTTTTAGAATTTAAGTACAGTCAAAACCTCATCAATTTATGGTTGAGATAGCTCCATGCTTTCCAGTCAACTATATTATGCAAATATTTAAATGCAATGTCAGTTGCTATCTTCTGTCCTCCTGATTACTCTTTTTTCTTTCTGCATGCTATTTATGTTTCTGCTCCTAATTCTTCCATACCCTGTAAGACCTTGTGTCTTAGTGGCTTTACTTCCTTGCATAGGGATGATACCAATGAAAAAAAAAAAGAAAAAAAGAAAAAAGCTTAAGAAAAAGTAGACATTTTCATTATTCATTATATTAAATAATGAACAAGAATGTCTTTTTGTTGCAATTTAAAGATGCTACAAAATTTTTAGTTCAGCTAAGTCAATAAAGATGAGGTGTATCGTCACCACCATGTTTGCTCTAAATCATATCAAGTCTTCCGTGAAGGTCTGCATTAAAATCAAGGAAGAGAAGATAAATCAATAACTAACTCTACTAATCATTAGCAAATCATTTTATGCTGTCAGGTGGGCACTGCTTCCTTTTAACTTATTTAATCATCAAGTAATCGAAGATTTGAGAAATCATGAAAACTAGCAGAAAATAGAGAAACGATTTTCCAATACTTTGAACCAAAATATGAAATATAGCCAAGAATGTATAAAGGATTTTAATAAAGATAATAATTATCAATTTTAATTAAAATTCAAATATTATCATGAGAGAGATGTTTTAGTCTAATACTTGACTCTGTATTTTACATACACAAGAAAATTATTTGGCAAAAATAAAAGAAGCAAGTCAAATCAATAAAATCAATATATCAGTTGCATTTTGAAACTATCTACATGTATATTGTACATTTATAAACAGGAAAGAAATTCATGATATTACAAATGCATTAGTTTATGTGTGTGGGCTCATTTAAAAATGAACTGCAACTGACCCACTCAACAAATATGTATCAATGTATATTTGTATGTCTGCTTTTGGTAGATAAAAACTGAGCTTTATTAAGACTATTATTATCCTGTGCCAAATAATTTGGTGAGTGTGTGCGTGTGTGTGTGTGTGTGTGTGTGTGCGTGTGTGAGTGTGTGTGTGTGTGTGTGTGAGAGTGTGTGTGTGTGTGTGTGTGCGTGTGTGAGTGTGCGTGTGTGTGAATGTGTGTGTGTGTGCGTGTGTGAGTGTGTGTGTAGGGGGGAACTTTCATTTTTTTTTATAAAAGGAAAAAGAAAAACAGCTAACTCTAGCTACTTATTATGACACTTGAACATTTCTTATACTTTATCCAACTCATTAACTAAATAGCATATTGCCATATCACATTGGTTCTCAAACGAAATGGTCACTAGATGGGTGACAGTTTGAAAATACCAGGTGCTGTAAGCTTGGGTGTATGGGTGGTGTAATGAATAATGTCTTGAAATCGTTAATCAAAGTCAATTTCTAATTTCTGTTGAGTTTGTTTTATTCACTTACGCGTGGGAAAATTATGAATCTATTTTTTCTCTCCCAACTATGAGTTAATTAATAAGACATTACAATCTAAAAATATTTCTTGGCTTTGAATAATCTTTAATGGTTTCTGAGACAGAAAACAATTCAATCAATCAACTTAGTATTAAAACATAAGTTGCTCAAGGTACCAACTAGTTTTGATTCTCCACCCCCGCCAACCCAAACTAATAAAGGATTTTCGCCCTTCCCCCACAATCCTAATTATTCAACTCTCCTTGATACTGATTTATTAGGTATGGAAGGGTATCATCATTGTTTTACTTTTAGGTTTATTCTTTATTATTGTTGCTTTTTATCATAACACTTGAAAATGATACTTGTCAACCAATAATTGGCTAGATGCAGCCATAAGTCCTGTGCTAACAGTTTCTTCTCTTGCACTTCTCTCTTGTGAAACTCTTCTGGCTTCTTGCTTTCAATTTTGATCTTCAAAAATTTAAATGCATATCAATCATTATCTCCTATAACCTTAAATACTGCTCTATTATTTTTAATAGCATTTCTCTTTTTCTTATTCTTTCATTCTCAGTAATCCCTTGTGTCTCTAGTGTCTTTACTACCTTGCTTGGGGTGAAATGATTAAAAAAGTGTAAACTGTGGAAATGAAATAGAAACTTGACATCTCATCCCAAATAACAAATAAAATAAGGGAAACGCTTCAGATAAAAATATTTAAAAAGAAAAAAAATATAAGTAATTTTTATTTGTTTCATTTATGTTTTATTGAATGACAGACAAGGAAACTTTGTTATTTTTTTACGTAATTTCTCTTGTTTTCAGACATAACATATGGTTAGCTCAAAAGTATGCAGAAACTTTACAATTCTTGTTGCTTTTAGTGCTTTCAACTAGTCTACGGTCATCCTCCAACTGTTGTGGTGCAGTGGAGTGAGAAATCAAAGAACTGTTTGAATTCCAGTTTAATTCCTCGCATTCACTTACATGCAAATATCTGTAGAAAAAGTATTCATCTGTTCCTTCTCCCTCCAGCTATGGGTTAAGTAACAGGACAGATTGGGTTTTATAGCCTTGATTGACAACCAGTCTACCACAGAAAGTAATGGCAACCTACTGCGAGAAAATCTTCTGCCTAGTCAGTCATGACTCTTTGAGATGTAATCGCCCAATCATATATGATGTATGGCACTTAAGCGACTGACTGATGATCATGCTCAGAAAAAAAAACAAATATTTTTTGTCAAAAGATGAGATTATAAACATCTGTTATTAAGTGTAAATATTACAATCAAGCCTCATATTTTGCATTGAATGACACATATTTATGAAGTATTAGAAGGATCTTACAAAATGTGTACATATCTTTTAAAGGTTGCAGTAAAACTTGGTATGTATCAATTCCTCTACCCATGCATACACGTGGTTGGTCATAATGTTTTATGTTTATTTTTGTGGGTGGGTTATGCTTATGAAGAGAATAAGTGCCAGATGGTAGAGAGAACCCTCCATGTTCTCTCAAGCAGGTAACCATCATCAGAAAAAACATTATTTATTGAAATAACATTAGGCAGGCAGTACGACTACAACCTTGTGTGTTTACAGCAATAGGGAACTTAACTAAAATAAGAAACCATGATAACCTTCAGATTCCAATTGAGATTTTCTAAACCAGGAAATAATATTGGTTTATGCATGTGTTT
Organism: Ascarosepion bandense; assembly: GCA_037127315.1. Classification (NCBI taxonomy): domain Eukaryota; kingdom Metazoa; phylum Mollusca; class Cephalopoda; order Sepiida; family Sepiidae; genus Ascarosepion; species Ascarosepion bandense. The sequence continues at coordinate 10,620,945 of JBBBDQ010000145.1, forward strand.
GATAAAATATCTTCCTTTTAATGAAATTTTAGATATTCAAAAATCTTTTATGTGTATATCTCTATTGCTCTGAAAGGAATGGAAAAATTGGAGATCAATGCTTTGAAACACAAAACAATTAAAGTGGAAAAAAAAAATTAGAATAAAACAAAAACAAAAAATTTATAAATTGCATGAAAAAAGCTCCGTCCTAAAGTATTGGAGTAAAAGCTACAAGGTTACAAGATTAACATAAAAGACTTCTTTTATGATCCATGACGCTTTAGAATTAGGGCAGTCATGTTTCTTTACAACTTTTTGTTCTTTGTAGCTCTTAGTAGGATTTGGTTTTTTGCTATCTTTCCTGATCCCTGTTTTGCTAACAATTAACACAATCTCTTTAAGTAGATTCCTTTGGTTCTATTGCCTTCAGTATGTCTTATAAGTCAAATTCTCCAAGCCCTCTTTCCTCATTATGTGCAAGTGAAATTTCAACTCTTTCCAGTTCATATAACTTTGTCATTGTTCACATGTTAAGTTCATGATAATCTCTGTATTCTGTAGAAACACATTTCTATTTCATCTGTGAAGAACATTCACTGCGACAGAGGAAGATCAACATTAGATAACAATTCAGTACTCTTATTTCTTTCTAATAAAATTTTCCTGTTTGTTAATACTTTGCTTAGCTTTTGGAAGACCCCTTTAGCTATTATAAAAGAATATAAAAAAGAATCAGTGGAAAAAATGTATATATATACGAAAACACACACAAGCATGTGAAACAAAATATCAATATACCTACTAGTACATAAACCCACATGCACACCTAATACATAGACAAATGTATGTATTTATGTGCTTATATGTATCTGTACATGTGTATGTTTGCTAATATATGTTTGTATATGTATATATTTGCCTATTTGTCCACATGTGGATATATTTGTATACGTGTGCGTTTATCTCTTTTCCTCACTTCAAATTTGCATTACTTTGCAATAATCTAAATCTAATGTGTTGTTAAATTTAGAATTGAAAATTTGTAGTTCTTTCATTCATAAAATATATTTTTTAAAAATTTTAACTTTTTTTGTAAAGTGAAGCTAATAGTCAATCAATTATAATCTTTTTTTTAATCAAATATTAACATTAATACCCCACTAAATTGTTTTTAGAGTCCGTTCTTTTGTTCTTCAAAATTACTTGTATTCTTATTGGTCACCACTGACTACATAACAATGTCTCCTTGATTAAGGAGGTTTCGTTAGTCTTGAAACTTTTAAAACTCTTCAATTTGAATTCAACATCATCACTTGAGAAGACACAGTTAGTGTTGAAACAAAATAGCTGTTTTTGTAGTGATGTTATCACAAATTTATGTTATAAATTCTAAACAAATATTATTTGTTCTACTTCATATTGAGCAGTTTTTAAGAATTTTTTGGAGATATGGAATTTTATTCCATCCATACTTACCCTATACTTATATATATATATATATATATATATATATATATATATATCAAGGGGAAAATTGAAATGTTTGACCTTTTCCTGTACAGAAAGAATGAGCAAGATAAAATATTTATATCTACATCACCCAAAAATAAGAAACAAAACTTCTCTTTAAAGCACTTGTCTGCATAAAAAATCAAAATCCAGCAATAATAATAATAGAAGCATAGATCTTTGGTTTGTAAAAATATTAAGTGAGAAAAAAAATGTGAAGAATAAGACATAAAAAAGCCAGTTCCTAAGTTGGGTGGAGGAATTAATGGCATTTTGCTTATTTAATGTCAATTTACACCTGTGTCAATAACAAAATATATTTAAGTGGTGCACACACACACACACATATATATGTATGTATGTATGTATTTGTAAAGAGCAGAATACAGACATCCAGATGTGTACACTTAAAAACAGACACAATTCCTTACACACAAGTTTGTCTTTTATTCCATCATGAAGATGCCTACCACACTGATGAAAAATGTATTGTCTGTGAAAGTTTCCCACTTTGCCTCATTATTTACACAGATACATGCGTGTTATACACAGATACTTATTAGTAAAGCTTAACTTGATTGTGCATAAAGTTACAAGTATAGGAGTACCTAATGAGGATCAGAGTCACTATTATAATGATCTGCAAAACTAGTTAGTTAACCATTATTCTACAGTGTGTGTGTGTGTGTGTGTGTGTATATATATATACATACATACACGAACACACATATATATGTAAGGCAATCTGTGGATTGAGTAGGCATCTGTATGAGGGTTTTGCTAGCTGCAGACAAGTGTGCTCAGAAATAAGTACCTAGACATTTTATTTATTTTTATATATATATATCTATATATATCTCAGTCATACTGATTGGGTAAGAGATGTAAGACACCGGTTATATATATATATATATATAAAACATTCATACATATGAATGCATATATACACACACTCACACAATATACAGGATGCAATGGTAAATTTTTGCCACTTTATATTTTTAATTTTCTGCATGCGCATTGCCTGTTTTCATTTTGTCAACTGCAAAATATAGTAGGGTCAGTTAGGCACCATCTGTGACAACAAGATTGCCACAACATAATTTTCTTCTCCAGAAATTTGGAAACAGCGTGCTGTACTGCTTGAAATTCACCCTGGATACTCTAATATGAACATTTCAGAGTATTTGAAGATCAATCTGAGGACAGTGCCGAGTTAGATGAGTTTAATGGGGATTACAAAGATGTTTGAAGTGATCACTAGTGATGGCAATGTTATGCCTCTATTCATCTTCCCCACAGGGCCTCAAACTCAAAATGGATGCCTACATCAAGTGCCTTGAAGAGGTAGTGATGCCCTGGCTCAAGAGGGTGGCTGCTGGAAGACCCCGTGTCTGGAAACAAAACTCTGCACCATACCACACAAGCAGTCATGGCTGTTAGTCAATTTTCACAACCACATTACATCTGGCCACCTTACTCCCCAGATTGCAACTTCCTTGATTATGTGTAAGGCGCAGTTAAGTGAGAGACCAACAAAACTCCTTATAACACCGAAGATGAACTGAATTCAAGGGTTATGCCGGCATTCACTAACTTAAACAAGGAGATTTTTAAGAAGAGATACGGAAGATTCCAAAATCACTTAAAAACTGTAGTTGAAGCCAATGTCAATTTTACTGAATAAATAATGTATTTCAAGATATTTCTGTTTAATTTTGCTAAATATATTTGTTAAATTTAATTGTCAGTGTTATTTTCATTTTTGCATAATTTAGATGACACTTTCCCCATCGCACTTTATATCTAAACTTATTTATAAATGGAACTTTGTCTGTGTGTGTGTATCCGTTACCTATAGACTCCGAAACGGCTGAACCAATTTTCTTGATAATTTACACAGTTGTACTATAAGCGTCTGTGAGTGTTCTTAGCTAGGTTTTGTCTCAAGGTACCCCCAATAAATATCAAAAATCAATAATTGAAAAAATAAGGTTATAGAAGGAGTGGTCCGATTTTAATCAAATTTGATACACTCATAGACAAAGACATAAGAAATGATATTCAGAAGTTTCAAGGTTGCAGTTCTTACAGCAGTGCAGAAAATTTGATATCGATACCAGGAAATCAAAATTTGACTTACATCCATTCATTTTTCTTTCAGTCTACGGTTTCGCTTTAACTGGAAACAACTATTGCTTTTTAGTCTTTCATGCCAACGTCCAAAGGGTCTGAGCTCCAGGAACATGGATTAGTTTTTAAAACTTTCATTACACCCGAGCAATGCCGGGCTATACTGCTAGTATATATATATATATATATATATATATATATATATATATATATTTTAATTCAGATACTTCAATCCAAAGGAAAAAAGCAGGAAGGTAAATTCCAAAAAACCGATCCTAATTAATATTAAAAATTTATTTTAATATTAAAAAATGATACAGGAAGAGAGCTCCATGTAATAAAATATTACAGAGCAAATATATATATTAAAAAAGGATTAATTCAAAGATGTTGAATGGCCATTTCGATATGACGATCCCCACGGGGAGCGACACATCACCTCAGCAACAGAAAAAAACCTTTCAGAAACTGGAGAAAAATTAGTCTACTTTTCCTTTTTAAATAGATTGCAAAGAAATTAAAAAATAAATAATAATAAAATAAAAAAAAATAAAATAAAAATAAAAATAAAGGGAAAGAAAAAGAAAAGGAAAAAGAAAAAGAAAAGGATAGAATAAAATCAAATAAATAAGAAAAGTTTTTCTTTTCTTATTTATTTGATTTTATTCTATCCTTTTCTTTTTCTTTTTCCTTTTCTTTTTCTTTCCCTTTATTTTTATTTTTATTTTATTTTTTTTATTTTATTATTATTTATTTTTTAATTTCTTTGCAATCTATTTAAAAAGGAAAAGTAGACTAATTTTTCTCCAAAGGGTTTCTGAGGCTCCAGGAACATGGATTAGTTTTTAAAACTTTCATTACACCCGAGCAATGCCGGGCTATACTGCTAGTATATATATATATATATATATATATATATATATATATATATATACACATACACACACACAAACATAGTCACATAAAATGTGTAGATATATCAGTAAGTCTATATTCTACTGATGAAAAATTATTTTCAACATAACCTCATTATTTGTCCAGGCACTTTCTTCATCACATGAATCAGAGTCACAGTGATCAAGATTCTGGTAATAACCATCAGATCCTGGACTTATTGATTCTTGTACAAAGGAGATGTTTTTATTTAATATAAAAAGCAACAAAAAATGCATAACATAGCCATAGATATATTTTGTTTATATAACAAAGTTGGAGAGAAAAACAGAATGACAGAAAAAAAAGCCTGCCTGTATATGTGGGGGATGCTGGTCAGAAATAGGTGGGACCTCCTTGAATAGCAGCTGTTGGATTATTCCTGTTAGTAATACTGCTACTACACTGTACTGATAGCTACCTACAGTGGTACCATCAAGTACTAGAATTCTCATCAGCCAGTTAAACATGTCATATGGTAACCTTTAGTTGTTGTTTATTAGTACAGCTGATCACACTTGTTCTGAGATCTAACAAGATGTTCCTTCCATCACACTAAAATAAACTTATAAAACAACTTTAATAATATCAAGTTGGACTGATTTGTTAACAATATTGTGCACGATCTACATATCTAAAATAAATTACTTAGCCTTCTGCAAGTTCCTCATTCTAGAATACGTAAAACAAATACACAATCAGACATTGTAGAGTCAGTTTGAAATTCTTTCGGCCTTAAAAAACTGATATCAATATATGAATAAGTTTTTGTCTAATTTTAAATTAATGCTGTATGGATTTCTTCTAAACTTAGTGCATGAAGAAAATATAATCTGAAATATATGAAGCAAAAAATGAATCACGGATCAAAAGATTTGTTAAAATGGTCATTAAAAAAAAAAACTTAAAAATCTATAGAAACTGCTTAAATTTCAATCAGTCCCAGAAATAAATACATTTCATTGATAACTTTAGACAACCACTTCAAGAAAACTAGCTCATTTCTTCATTAGCAAGAATAAAAAAAAGACTATATAGAGAGTTGTATATATGGATCAGAATCCAACAAGATGAATAGAATAAGTAAAGAACAGGCAGAGAAAAAAGTCTATTTAATCTAATATGTTTCACTTTAACAAGCTTCTTCAGAGATTTTAAATCACCTTTTTCTACCTGTTCTTTACTTATTCTATTTATACATATTTTTGTCATTTATCAAAATACAAATATATATGTATATTAAAAAATATATTTGTTAAAAGTTTGAGTGTTTAAATTTCTGTGACACATGAGGAAATAAATATGGAGAATTTGACACTCACAGGACATTGAAGCTGAGAAGGACATAAGAAAGCCATGAGTAACCTACCAAATGAGCTTATGACTATCAGCACAAAAGGTAGAATTGGTGAGCAGCCATGGCAGGGTAAACTAGGCATTTTAGCATTAGCAGGCAATCAATCTGAGCAAGGACAGCTCAGAATTCAAAAACCATGAAGAAGATAATGGAAAACTATTCCACTATCTTTCCCAAGAAGACATTGCAATTCATAGATAATAAAGAAAAAGAAACTAAAGAGTCATGATCACCTACATCATGAAGAGACATGATTTTAAAAAATAAAAATAATGATGATGATGATAGAGTTAACATTTCTGACAATAAATATACTTACAAAGCCATAATGGTCTTCTTACTGGTTGTCTGTATTGTTTTGTTATTATCACATGGACACCTACTAAAGAGAAATAATTAAATCCCAGAGCTAAGGGTATATCCTCTGTATAAATACTCTTTTTAAGATGTATAAAGATGTCTAACTCACACTATGTAAGACAAGCCTTTTCCCCTCTTCAACACCAGCTTTCTAGACAAACTTGCCCATGGGACAGATTATGAAAAATTCTATTACGGCATAATGGCAATAGTTATCTAGTTGATCTATGATCTATTGAAATTTCACCCAGTAAGTTTGATATCCTCTGTAATGCATAAAGTGCAAATGAGAGAGGCTAGACATAAAAAATGAAATGCAGTATAACCATCACCTCTGCAAGACACCAGTAATTATCATTGGAGATAGGTATCTCAATTTGACCAGGCATCACACTAAAAACCCTCTCAGCAGAAAAATGGTCACTGCTGAAAACTATGGTAGTGTTCCCTGGACAATATCCATGAGCTATAATAAAAAGCATGATAAACAAAGTTATTGTTTTAGGATGGCTATAAATGAACTCCATATCAGGAATTTAATGACTTTTTATCTTTGCTTGCATTTAATCAGGAAATAAAAAGAAAAATAAATTATTAAGTAAGAAAGTAAAGATATCAGAGGCAGCATTAGTGTGAATGAAAAGAAAAATCTGCTTAAAAAGTTTCTGACCTTATTGTCAGTATTTAAGAACTTTTTAACTTTTAAATTCAGAAAATATTACTTGTTAATTTTGGTAAAAAAAAAAAATTATATTTAATCAAAAAATTAATTGGTATTCTGACCTAATACTAGAACCATGGTTGAATAAATAAATATACAAAACAATGTTAGTTATAGACAACACATTTCCTTTGGATCTTTCATGCGTGTGTGTATATATATATATATTTTTAGATACGCTACTACATGAAGATGAAAGCAGAATTTTTAAAATGGTTAACATTCCTTTTAAAGTACAAAGCTGTTTAAAATGGAAATGTGACAAATAATATTTTTATTCATTTTTTCCCAGATCTATTTTAAAATTCTGCCAGTTCTTTTGAGCAGTTTTATTCAAGAAACTAAAAACAGGTTACAGACATTTTCCGTTAAAGACTGTCTATATATAAATTAAAAAAAGAAAAAAGCATTGGCAAGTCATTTACATAAATGCCATTTTCTGTTTGGATGTCTACAATAAGGAATTTAGTTCTTATTAATATTGCCATTATTATTATTATTATTATTATCACAATATTTCGATCATTGTACACTTCCTTAGATATCTGTTAATCTCAGCAACATGAAGGGAATTTCAAATTGAACCTTTTATTTAATCTAGATTGTTGTCATTCTGTTGTCCATGTCTAGGGATATCCCATCATGTTCTGATTTAGTATAGCACAATTATTGCTAGCCCTGTTTTCAATGAGTCTAAGTCTCTACTACCTGGCCTAGGGTAGGAACTCTCAATTACTATTTCACTAGATTCATGAATCAACCATTTATAATCAACTAGTCTATTGTCCTGTTTTAGATTAAATGCTTCAGTTTGAAATTTTCTAAAGGATACTTGAAATGACAGATGCCTGAAGAAAGTCAGAGTGTAACAGTCAAAACGCTGTGATAATAACAAATCTAAGGACATTAGTCCAAATGTAAACAAACGGTATTTGTTTCTTTTTACTAATATGACTTGTACTTTTGCAACAAATGTTTCGTGTTTGTCAGACCACAAAAATTTCTTTTATTCATTCATTCAAGTCAATTAGCAGTGAATTGTATTTAGGGACTTGACAGCAATTAATGCAGACAATCTGTATTGTTCAGTTGAAGAAGAAAGAACAAAAAAACAAATCACTCACCAACAATCAAGTCGTCTAGGGGTGATCCCTATTATATATACATTAGGCTAAAGTGGAAATGATTGGTAAACTAATGACCCAAAACTAATTTCTAGGACAGAATAAAGGGAATGGTAGAACAAATAGCAAGAATCCACACATATTCTTAGAGAAAATGGTTTTAATGTTTCTATGCCCAAATGGCATCACTGGAATTTTCTTCATTATATACAGATCAATCAGCAGAACTGCTCTTTCCAAATTACAGAATGGACTATCGGGAGTGAAGGTAGAATTTATGAAAACCATTCTTGTTCAATGAGGCTTTTAACAAGGAAAGAAAATGTCTAAAAGCAAAAGAAAAAAAAATCTTTGTAATGAAGAAAGAAAGCAAAGGTCAGAAACAAGGTACAGAGATTTCTTAAACAATCGAATAAGGTCATCCATGCAAAAACTGAATGCAACACAGACATTAACGGGTTGGAATATAATTTGAGTGATTACACCTTATAATACATGCCTGATCTGTACGACCAGTTGTGTCAAAAGACTTTAAAATAGAAACCTACTTCAAGGGAGTGCACTAATGGACTTTAAATGACTGAGCAAGTGATTTAACAGTCATCAGAACAGAACATTAACCCAATCAACATCTGTGAAATACAAGATGCTAGGCTAGCTGCATTGATTGTTAGATGCTTAATATCTATCTAATGAGGTAAGTTTGGCAAGGCTCTGATACAAACAGTATATCAATGGTAATTAGAAAATTTCCTGTCATCAAATACTAATTGAATTGCAGTAGGAATTTGTTAAATTGAAAACAATTCTAAAAGGAATAAACAAAGGAAAAATTAATACACTGTCATAAAATTTTGTTGTTGAATATAATGTGCCACCACCAATATTAACTGATAATAAAAATATAATTCTAAATATTCTTTTTATATTGATATGTAATTTAATAATAAAGGAATTAACCTTTGGCACTTTACATTATTAATATATATTAATATTATTATTATTCATATTACTTCCCTTTCCACTGTGTTTTCAAGGACTCTCAACTGCAATATCCTTATTGTTGATTGCACCCAAAATTGTTTTCTGTGGTCATAGAAGGATATGACAACACAACTACAAAATTTGAACAAATTCATATTCGAGTATCAGAGTTAGCTTTAGTGAAAGAATAAACTTTTTGTAAAGCAAATGAAGTTACATGCAGAGTGATAAAGTTAAGTATTTAATTTTTTTCATACATCACAAAAGCGGAGACCCACCTCAATGATTTAAAAAGGGTTGATCAAATATATTGTAAATTTCTGTCTAAAATAAAAATATATGTTAAATGAAAATTTAATACTTTGATTTCAGACAAATGTAAATCTTCTTAAAGTCAATCTTCAATTTTTAAAATTCACAGACACTGATTTTTTTTATATCCTAGAACAAGAAACTTTATATTTTGTAGTGTGTTTGTGATAATATTGATTTTAAAAAAACAAACATTTTAGACTGATTTGTTAAAGAATTGTTTGGAATAATTCTTTTTGTAAAGATTTTCATGACTTTGGAGATTTCAGACAAAATAAAATTTTAGCCCAATTTTATATGCCCCAATTTATACTAATGTTTTCCTCCTAAGTGCCTCAACTGCATGAATTTAAGTGTGTTACTAGATTGGAAATTAGGCCTCACCATTTTAATGTCAAACTAGGTAAATGCAACCATTAGTTATATTCTAATAGTTTCTTTTGTCTCTGCCTCCTCCTTGCATGTGGAAATCACTTCGAATTTCTTGTTTTCTTACCACTTCAAAAATTTAAATACAACAATTACAATCTTTTGCCTTTCTGAACCCTGTTCTTTTATTGTCCTTTCTCCTTGCTAAAATGTTTTCATTCATATTTTTTTACTCCTAGTAAACTCTTGCATCTTAGTGGCATTATTGCCTTGCTTCAGGTGAAATTATTAAAAACAAGGATGAAAATGTTAATTGAAAACATATGATGCACTAGCAGTATAGCCCGGCATTGCTCAGGTGTAATGGAGACTTTAAAACTAATCTATGGTCCTGGAGCTCAGACTCAACCTAAAGAATATTTGTATAAAGTTTGGTGAGAATCGGATAAAAATTGTGAATTTGTATAAAGGACATACAGACAGATAAACAGACACACACACACAAATATCTTGCCTTTTATATATATATATATATATATATATATATATATATATTATCGATTTTCTGCACTGTTGTAAGAACTGCAACCTTGAAACTTCTGAATATCATTTCTTATGTCTTTGTCTATGAGTGTATCAAATCTGATTAAAATCGGACCACTCCTTCTATAACCTGATTTTTTTCAATTATCGATTTATGATATTTATTGGAGTACCTTGAGACAAAACCTAACTAAGAACACTCACAGATGCTTATAGTACAACTGTGTAAATTTTCAAGAAAATCGGTTCAGCTGTTTTGGAGTCTATAGGTAACAGAGACACATACACAAAGTTTCATTTATAAATAAGTTTAGAAATAATAGACCTAAAAGAAAAGAATGGTCCTCAGAGCAAGAACAGTAAAATAACATGTGAATAAAAACAAAAATACTTAACAGAAATAATGTAACAAAGATTTTTATCATTCAATAACAAGAAATAATGAGAATGTAGGCTATCCAAAGGCAAATGTTACAGTTAGAAAAACTTAAGCTAAAGACAGCATATCTTCATAAATAGAGGTAGAAAAATTTTTTAACAATAATAAAGTGGCTATTATAGACAATTATTTTCTGTTTTCTTTATAGGATTAGTTTGTTGTAATTGCTAAGTAACACCAAGTGACTTGATTACCAAGCAAAGAATCCCTTCATATATAAAAGATGCTTTCCTAAATTTTCATTAAACTCTTATAAAATTTGTGGCATTGTGCAAATAACAAATATTTACCATTATGCAAACGATCATTTTCAGATCTCATCCAAGTTCTTTTTCTGGTGTATGTTAACAAATATAAAAATTATGCAATTTAATCCTTTCCACTGTGAAACTTCAATTTCCTAACTCAGTCTAAAGATACATTATAATTGCAGAATATGAAAAGTGTCTTTGAAAACAACTTGACTTATCCATACACAACAATCTTGAAAATTTTTGAACTGATATGGAATAGAAAAGAATACAATGATTATCTAAGAAAGGGTCTCTATAAAAGCCAGAGTCAACTTTTTCTTTATTATTTGTAACACAACAATTCAACGTGGAATTGTCTTCCCTAGAAACATTTTAAAATCTGCCTTCAAGACTTTAATATCAAAATAAATATTATAATTTAAGCAAAATCTGACAATAATTCTTTATGTAAAAATGTAATGAAAAATGCTTATAAATCCACTGTACTTGAAACATTATAAAGCTGATGATAAATAAATCAGATTATATAATCTTTTAAGCTAATTAATATTTAAAATAAAGTCCAAAGTAAATCACATGGGAATTGCATTAATTTTCACTACTCATTAACAGAAAATTAATGATTTATTTTGCTTAATTACATTTTAGAACACCTGTCAGTGATAAATTATTATCTTCAACTGATGAATGATTTTTATTGTAAATAAACTTGTACATAAAATCTCATGAAAAGCACTCCTTACTTTTCAGAATCATATAAAATGGATATCATATTTAATCAACAACAATGGATTATTATAAAAATAATAACCTTAAATAGAATGTTCAGAAATTTAATGCTGCCAGATAAGAACATTCTGATGAGGAATTCAGGCAAGTTATAGTGGCCAACATTGGCTATTGCCCAGACTACATCTATCACATATGCCAAGTGGACTATAATATAGACCTTTCTAGAAATCTGACCAACACCTACCTCAACATATGGAGCCAAGGTGCCTCAGGGGAAGCTGCTTGATTTATATGACTGGTCATGTTACAAACTGATTGGGCCAAACTACTATCAAACCAATGACTTGAAAAATAAACCTTTCAAGCAATAAGAACTTTGTTTCTTCTTATTTCCAAAGAAGAAGAAACTGAATTCTGACATGTTTCTATCATTCATTTGATTATTTTTTTCTTTTTTATGTTATTAATTCACAGTCTCAGTTAATCTAATAAGAAAAGAGATTAAATTGAATATAATTAGATTCTTAGCTTTTTTCTGGTAGATGTGAATAATTTAATTTTGGTGATTTACTTAGAAATCAAGTAATGGGAATAAGAGAGCTGCAAATGAAAGAAGCTAAGGACTTTGATCTTCAAAAAACTTGGGAAGAAGACTAGATAGATAGAAAAAAATAACATAAATATGATTACAAAAAATAAGATAAAGACAAGGGCAAAATCTAAAAGTTGAAAACTATCAAACCTTCAGCTATAAAGAATAAATGTCTTTTAGGACTAATATTCAATTACCAATTATTTGAATGAAGTTGAATGACAATTCAAAAGTAGAGTGTCCAAAAATGATCTTTTATTCATTTTGTCAAAATATTAGAGATACTTAGTTTTTATAATGTAACAAAAATTAAAATTAAGACATTAAGCTATCAGTTAAAATTATTGGAACTTTACTTGTATTTTAACGTTTGCAAAAATATTAAAATGAAGAAGCTTATTTAAACTTTATTACTGTGTGTGTGACTTCATTTGCTGTACAAAAAAATTATCTTGCCACTGAAGGTGATTGATCCCTTAACAATAGTGTTTGAATTTCAGAGTTTTGTTGCTATATCCTGCTATGGCCACAATTGAGAGGTCTTGAAAAAGAATATTCAGTGGAAAGGGAAGTAATATTAATAATGCAGGGGATAAAAGTTAAGCTAATATTAGTAATATTGTTAATTTTGAGCAATTTATGAGAGCTATTTTTATAAACATTTAATCATAAAATTTTAAATTTGTATTTTTATTAAGCAAATTCTTTTAATGTCTATTTGAGTCATTATGCAATTGTTTTAGACTGAAAGTAATTTTGCCTCAAAATATTTTACTTTGCCTTTAAATAATTTATATTATCTACATGAAAAAATGCAATGTTTTTTGAACTTCAAACTTATGAAAAATTACTTGTAGAATTGTCACTTCAAACAGAAAAAATAGATTGCAAATATTTTATTTCAACCAATTCAGTTACTAAAATGCACATTCACAAACTTGTCATTTTCTCCAAATTTTTATCAAATTAATTTTATGAATTTTAACTGGTCCAATGAAAAATAAAGTAGGTTGTTTTATTTTCAAATGTTAAAATGTTTTGTTCTTTTTTTATCAAGTGGTCTTTTATGAAACTTTTATAAAGCAAATCAGGATAATAAAATTGAAATCATTTCAAATTTCTTCAAAGAACTTAGTCTAATTGTTTCACATAAGATATTAAAAAACATTTTAGTTGAAGAAAACTTAATATTGTTAGATTCAGCAATTTATTTTTCCAATTGGACAATTCTTCTTTATAGAAAGTTTTTTGCAGAATTGGAAGCATTTTCTTCAGTGCTAGGCATTTATTAGCCTGAAAACCTAAAGGAACATTATTCAAACTAAATCATTCAATTCAAAGAAACTTTCAAAATGAACAAATGACAGTTATTTTTTCCTTCCCAATTTCTTGCACACAGAATTTTTTAATGAATTATTTCAGTTCATACAGTGTCTCATATTCAATTTTCTATTTTTTTTTTCAAAGACATGTACAAAAAGCCACTGGCTAAACAAGTTATAGTTTTTACCCAAATTGTGAGATACACTTCCAAACTAATGCCTTTTATTTATTTCAATGGAAACTACAAAAGATACAGAGAATACAATAACATCATTGGACAGAGCAAATTTTCAGCCTTAAAAAAAATTCTTTTTTATTATGTAGCCACACCCTTGGCTATGCATTTTTGTCACTGATGAACAAGAGCCTGCATGCCATACTTGTGAATGTGGCTTGTCACACCCATTGTGGGTGAAATAGTTGAAACACATTATTCACGTTTAAATCCACTGTTTGGCCGCAATAAATTTTCAAACACTGAATTTAAATTAAATTTCCCATCACTGCTTTATATACATTTTGTGTCAGATGCCATTGTACCAGACTGCTATCTGCAACAAGGGAAAATAAATTTAAAAGGTTATTAACCAGAAGATTCAATGTCTACTTTTCTAACCTCAACATCTGCTTCTGATGTCATGGGCCAACAGAAAAAAAGGATACATTACATCGGAAGTAAACTTTTTATATATTAAAACAAATCTATCAATCATCGAAAAGATTTACTCAAATTAATATTTACTTATTTATTTTATAAATGAAAAAACAAGCAAAATAAAAAAGTGATATTTTACCTATGTCACACAAGTAAATGTTTATATATAAGGATATCAACAACCTTAAAGGCATATATTAAACCTTTTCCTGCCTTTAAAAAGGTGTGATAAATGTATTTACAAGTTTATATGGCATATTTCTTTTTGCATAGAAAAGAACTCAAACACACACAAGCTGAATAAATCCTGTTAATATATTAACTTAGCTTTTGACACAAGCTTAGAGCCCACAATAAGGATTGAACTCACTTTCCAGCAATAATAATAGAAAAGATTTCATTAATGACTACACCATAAAAAGAAGCTTTGATATATGCATGTAATCATTGATAGTTTAAATTTCTGGGATAAATCACAAAGCAAGAAGGCTTAGAGAACTTGACACTCACAAAACAGAGGGGCAGAGTGAAACATTAAATAACTTACCAACTATCCTCTGTAAGTGGATGAAAGAAAAATGACTAAGATGGATAGTAAAGGGATAAACATTAGTTAGAACTCAAAAAAATAGGAAATTGTGGAGAGCCATGACTTTGATATCCTAAAGCGACATAGTACACAAGAAAAATAAAGAATCTGACATGATATTCAGAGATACTAAGTTTCATAAAAGTTTCCTCTTTTTTTTTTTTTTTAAATAATTCAGGAGAGAATAATCTTACAGACATATTCCCCAAGTAATTTCTGTGGAAATAACAACTAGAGATGTATTCAACAATCATGAACTTGGAGATATTTCTTAGCAATGTAAGTAATTCTATGTCTAATCCACTGTGGAATTGATTGCAATAAGAGTCTTTAATACAAATAAGTTACTAATGGATATAATTATGTTCAACCCAAGTCTTAAGGTTAAGTTAGACAAGGGAAAGGCTGTAAAAAGCCACATTTACCCTAAGTAAGTGTGCTTGTTGTCGAATGTAACATATTTTGTAGACAGGCAGGCTACTACAGAGATGTGGGTGAAAAGCCTTCCTAAAGTGATGGATTGTTAGGATGACCTAGAGGTTAAGGTAGCAATCAATTTCACCTATATTTACTGCATCTGAACCTTGTATCTTCACAGAGCCCCTCAACTATTTTAGCTTTTATCTGTTGAATACGGGATTGCAGAAGTGCACTAGATGATAATCGATGCTGTCATCTGCAAAATCACACAGCTATCCAGATTTTAAAAAAAAGAAGAAAAAAAAGAAAAAAAAAACTCAAACAAAAGAAAGGAGTGTTTGTTTAATAAACAAGAAAGAATAAAGAAAATAAAAGTTTGAGCAAGTCAACAATTGATTCAAGACAAACAGTGATGTTTCATTAACCAAACTGAGAAAACTCAAAAACTATGATCAAACATCATTAATCCTTGTCAAATTAAAAAAAAAATTTAAATACTTCAAGCAAATAAAACATCTGATAAAATTTTCAATGATAAGAAATAATAATTTTTCATTTAATAATCTATTTTGAGCAAGAATTTGGACAATAAAAAAAGTTACATTCTTTTCCTTGTTTGCAAGGCACAAACAATTTTATTATCCCACTTTACATATATTTTAAATTTTCTAGATTTAAAGAGGAAAAATGCTCAGTATTGGAGATAGAGCATTTATAAACATATCCAGTGAAGTCATAGGAATCAACACTGCTCGGTGAGTGTCAGTTTCATGCCACACACACACATATATATATATATATATATATATATATATATATATATATTTCTAAAGAATTAACAGGTTTTTTTTATTTTTGCATTACATATGAAATGATTATTTCATATATAATACAAATTTTTACACATCTTTCAAAGAAGAAAAAAGTGACCAAAAAATTTTTTTTTAATTTAAGCTCTAAAAATGAAGATAAACATTTGAGCAAAAACACCCTAGAAGTGTTTTTGGCATTATCAAACATAATATAATCCCAAGAAGAGTATAGCTACAATAGTAATGAGTGAAAAAAAGATGGCAAACAAAAAATTGATTATGAAAGCTTGCCGACGACACAAATTTGAAGTTGTCTTGGAATGTGCTATCTTATTGTACGACCTAAAAGTGGTTCAAAAAGATTTTAACTGGAAATATGTCAAAAGGTGCATCTTGTATAAGACAGCAAATCAAATAAACATTGAAAATTAGGAGAGCTTGTGTAGACTCTAATCCAGGTAAAAATTTGTCAAAATCCTTCCATCACATACAACACTTGTAATGAAGCTATGTATCTTTACAAGAACAATATTTGAAAAGAATTACACATTAGGTAAAGTGACTAAATTGAACTCTGAACCAAACAAATAGAACAAAAGTTTTGATTGTCTGGTTTGTATTTGATACTTATTAATTATTAAATAATACTCTCATCTTGGAGATTTTTGTTTTTTCTTTTCAAGTAACAGTTTTCATACAATTATTTTAGGAAACAATGTAATTGCAGCTGACCGTAGGTTAGATAAGATCTCTATCTCTCAAACTTATTAACTGATGATGATTAGAGATCTGATTGATTTCAGTAGAATCAAATAAAAAAAAGATAGCCTTGAATCTTTTTGAAGTTGATTCAGCAAAAAAGTTTTTTCTATCTCTGTTAACTTTGCATCACAGGTCAATAAGCAAAAGCAATTTTATACATAGATTTTAAATTAAAAATTAATAATTTTGTTTTATTCTACTGTTTTGTGTAGAAGTAGATTTTTTGGTAAATTTCATCTGCAAAATGCACCTAAATGTGAGTTAATACTTGAAAAGAGCAATGTTAAAGAAGAAAAGTTATCAAAAAGTAAATTAGACATTCTTCAATTTAAAAAAAAGAAGAATATAATCTTGATATTGTTATCTACAATTTAATTCAATATGTGAAATTATTCTGGCATATAAAAATCAAAAGAACAATTAAATGAATAAAAATATTTTATGCTGCACTGAATTTAAATATACAATTTTATGCCAAATTCTGCCCTTGAGAAAAGATGCAGAGTAAGAACAGTAAGCGTAAAAACATAGAAACACATAAAAAAAGAAAGAGATATCTGAGAAGATAAAAAAGAAATTATGTATGAAGAAAAAAGCACTTTACGTGTGGAGAAAGAAAAATCACATGAAAATCGAGGAAAGAGAAAAAGGTAGAAAAAAAGATAGAATTAGAAAGGTAGAAAAAAAGAGAGAATAAGAAAGAAAGGTAGAAAGAAAGAGAATAAGAAAGAAAGGTAGAAAAAAAGAGAGAATTAGAAAGAAAGGTAGAAAATAAGAGAGAATTAGAAAGAAAGATAGAAAAAAAGAGAATTAGAAAGAAAGGTAGAAAAAGAGAATTAGAAAAGAAAGGTAGAAAAAAAGAGAGAATTAGAAAGAAAGGTAGAAAAAAAGAGAATTAGAAAGAAAGGTAGAAAAAAAGAGAGAATTAGAAAGAAAGGTAGAAAAAAAAAGAGAATTAGAAAGAAAGGTAGAAAAAGAGAGAATTAGAAAGAAAGGTAGAAAAAAGAGAGAATTAGAAAGAAAGGTAGAAAAAAAGAGAGAATTAGAAAGAAAGGTAGAAAAAAAGAGAGAATTAGAAAGAAAGGTAGAAAAAAAGAGAATTAGAAAGAAAGGTAGAAAAAGAGAATTAGAAAAGAAAGGTAGAAAAAAAGAGAGAATTAGAAAGAAAGGTAGAAAAAAAGAGAGAATTAGAAAGAAAGGTAGAAAAAAAGAGAGAATTAGAAAGAAAGGTAGAAAAAAAGAGAGAATTAGAAAGAAAGGTAGAAAAAAAGAGAATTAGAAAGAAAGGTAGAAAAAGAGAGAATTAGAAAGAAAGGTAGAAAAAAAGAGAATTAGAAAGAAAGGTAGAAAAAGAGAGAATTAGAAAGAAAGGTAGAAAAAAGAGAATTAGAGAGGTGGAACAAAGAGAATTAAGAGAAAATGGCAGAGTGGGAGAAGGGCAATAGAAGAGAATGAAAGAAAAAATAGGTGCAAAAAATGAGAAAAGATAAAAGAAGTGGAAAAAGCAAATAAAGAGAGAGAGAGAGAGAGACGGGAAGATAGTTGATTAATTTGCAAAACTAAAACATCCAGATGTTTGATGAAAAAAAAAAGAAGGCAACTTTTAAGCTAAGACAACAGTGGTAGCTGCAATGTCAGGCTGTGACTAAGACAGAGACAAGTTTTATGGTTGTCAAATGATATATAGTTGTATCTGAAACAAGCATACCGTCCATATATCATCTGCTCAGTGTTTATATGCTTCCCAACTTGGATGTGCAAAGCTTGTAATTACCTGTTAAAGTCAAAATCATACTATAAATAAAAACTTGTTAAGATGATCACCTTACCAATGATGGAGAACACAAAATTGCTTACAAGCAAGATTGGGAGAAAAGACAGTTTGCAATTTTTTTTTAAATTTTTTTTTTTCTCTTTTTTGCCCTTTATTGGAGAGTGACACTTTGAGGTGACAAAATATTGTAAGTGAAATAAATTACTTCTTCGTTCTCAGGATTATTATACATAATGATGTAAACCTATTGCCTAAAAAAAACTGAACAGAAAACTAAATAGAAAAAGGAGTTAAAAAACTGTTTGATGATATTGAAAGGCCAGAACCTTGTGAAATATGCAAAGCTGTATATTTGCAGTTAAATCTAAAGAAAAAAATGCAGAAAAGTTTTAAACCTGACCAAAATTTCTCTCCATTTGGTCAGTCTATGAGAAGTGGATTAAACCAAGAGCTTCTTCAGCACCCAATCATACATTTTGAGGAATAGTACTAAGAATATTCTAATACAGAAATATTTTTATTTTACATGATGCTGGTATAAAACAAGCGTGTCTTTGAAGATTTAATACATTTACAACTTTAATTAACTTGGATTTTGATTAATATGTTCATCTACAAAGTCTTTGATATGATTCTTTGGAAATGCTAAGATGAAACAAAAATCCCTTTCAAGATTTCAGTGTCAACAAAATTAAACCTCATTAAATGAATGATCAGATAATGCAGAGGTTCAAAACCTGCTTTCTTTTTTTGGTGGGGAAGGGTGTTGGTTAGACTGTCAGCATTTTATATATATATATATATTAGTCATATACATACACACAATAATAAAAGAGATACTGGTTAGACCAGCAGACAGTTATTTAAAAAAGTGCTCAGTGCACAATCAAATGAACTGAATATTGAATATACAGAGCCAACAATATGTTAAAGAACAAAATATTCACAACTTACTTGCTATCTAGGTTTCAACCATATTAATCTCATCAGGGTGTAAGGACAAAACATTCTGCTAAGATTGATATGGTTGAAACCTATGTAGCAAGTAAGTGGTGAACATTTAGTTCTTATATATATATATATAATAAAAATACAGTTTTATGATATGCTATATTTATGAGTAAAAGTGGTCAGTATCAGGGATGGATCATATGAAATGTGAACATAAAAGTCAACATCAAGTGGTGACTGTGTTTGTTGCTTAAACACATTGGTCTGAAGATTGCATTCAAGCATGAAACAGACTGGTTGACCTCAGTACCCTATATATATATATATATATCATCATCATCATCATCATCTGGTTACACCCAATGGTGCATAGGGCAGCAACTTTTTGTTACTGTTTCTATCACAAACTGTTTTTTTTATAGGGCAGGGATGTTAGCCCTGCATCCAACCCACAAACCTGAAGGACCGGTGGACCATTCTTGGTCCTTACATTTACAGCACCTGGTTTTCTCAAATGGTCACCCATCTAAGTACTGACCAGGTTCGATGTTGCTTAACTTCGGTGATTGGACCATAATTGCTGTATTGAACACAATATATATATATATATATATAACGCCATATGGAGTACTTTTCCTGGCATGCCATTTCAATCTACTTCTTTGGGAGTTGCATTTTTGTGTGTTAAAAAAAGAGAAATGCTCTGTTCAGAAAAACTGTAGACCCAGTATTGTCAAGCATTTTCTTGGCATTATTTTTCTTTACTAAGGTCCTGTGCTGTTGAGGACTTATAAATTTATTTTGTTATTTTGGGGAGTTTTTCTGTCTTCCTCAAATAGGTAATGAGTTGGCAATGTTATCATTCGCTGCATTGTTATTTCCATCTTGGTAATTTTATTTGGCAAGTACATAGTGAGCATTTTGTCAGCTACTCCTATTGTAACACTTCAAGTTGGCCGAGTGGGTTTAAATGCCTATATCACCAAAAGACCCTACGGCCAACAAGCTAAAGGTTGTATTAAAGTACTTGATTATATATAGTTAATTGTAGTGAATTTGCATGTAGCATAGTGCATATCAGTATAGAAAATGAAATCAGCATGACAAACTCAAATTGATGCTTGAGTTTTTCTGCAAATACAATTGAGAAAGTTATGAATCCATCTCTTATGGATTAAATAACAGGAAAAATTTGGCTTACCTTGATTGTTAACCAATCTAGGAGAAGGACAACTCTGAATTTAAAATTGGTTGAACATGAAGCTGACAAATTCACTTTATAAAAACCTTCTTGCAACAGAAACCACTGCATCATCTAGTGAAGTGAAGCTGTGGCTCTATTCTCTACGTAGAGTCCAATGGAAGACAGGATAATAGTTTGATAAATGCTTTTGATACATCAGAAGATGTCATCAGAATTAAGCAAGATACTTCTAGGCTGTTCAAATTGGTGATAAAATTAATGTTTTTCAAGGACATTTAATTCAAAAGATTAACAAAATATTTATTGTATTCTTGAGTAACCAAATATTTTTTTCTAAAAACTCACTAATACATTTTTAAGAGGTGAAAATTTTTTAAAAATTTTTAAATCATCTTGCACTCTTCAAATTCTTTTACCAAATTATATCCTCATGAGAAGGAATAGCTTTTTCCAAAAAAAAACTTTTTGAAATGCATAAAACCAAAACAGAAATGGGAGGAAAAGGTCCAGCTTTTAAAAGCCTTAAATAATTCAAGAAAAAGTACTTAGTTCCCAAATCTTGTAGTCAAAACAAAATAAAAGCTAAAGGTTACTATTGTCTGTTCATCTTTTGACTGCCCTTGGCTCCAAAATCAATACTTTATTTAAAATCTGTCTAATGAAAGATTCCTCACTTTACTATGAGGCAAGATAATGCTGCTGTTACTTTTTTCTTTACTTCATTTTATAGTCTCCCTCAACTTTTTTTTAACACTCCATTTTTTTATTTGTTGGTTTTTCATTTTATAATTTTAATGGACTGTCACAAATCCTTGTGTTGACAGGCCAAGAGTTATAGAGGATTATGAACAAGCCACATTGGAGGCAAAATGATCTGATAAGAGCTACAAAAAAAAAAAAAACAGAAATGGTAGCCTAAAGGCCAGGAAATGAATCATTAACAAAAATCACAGATGCAAGATGGTGGAAATTCCAATAAATGCGAAACAGATTTGCAGGTGGAATAATAATAATAATAATAATAAAAATGATGTTTGAGTGACCTTTTGGATTGTTCCTTCCAACATGAACAAACAGTAAAAAAAAAAACAAACAAACAAAAAAAAAAGAAGCTTTTCCAAACAGCAAAAAATAAATAAGTATTTTATTAACCTTAATGGGTAAATTTAGTTATAGCTTTGCTAGTCCTTTTCAAATAGACTATTTTATGCTTTTAAGACATCAAATATTAAAGATGTTAAAAGTTCTTTTAAAATTTATTTACTGATTAAGAAAAGACATTTACACAGTAATCACAATGGTCCTATTTTAGACCCTGTAACAGAATAACATCAAGTTGAAACTTGTAGGAGCCTTGGTGATGTTTATAAAATTGGCCTTATGTCAAACACAACTGAAGTCCCCAAAATTTAAAATACCAGAAGGTTGAACAGAAGGAAAAACTGTCTCATTTGTATAGATAAATGGAAATTAATTTACTGAACAGAATAACATCAATTTTGTAAGAAATGAAATCATTGTGTAAATGTTCCAAGAGAAAGTGTAATTGGATCCTGAGTTGATAGTTGTAGCGAAATGTATGTGTACAGTAGTAAAAGATTATGTTTAAAATGATTAATTGTTCCTCTGAGATTATGTGGTGGATTTCCATTAAAATGAGTGTATGAGTAAATGTTGAAATTAAAATGAGTGAGAGAGAGAGTTGAGAAGTCAATCTCTCACTTGAGAATTTATTTTTGCACTGTATGGCGAATAAAGTGAGTGAGTGTGCTTCTGTCTGTTATATAGCAAACTGCATGGATGTCTTTGGCTTCCTCATCCTGAAGTCAAGGTTCTTGCTAAGATTCCTTCTTCTATACAAACTGGGTAGGCTCCAAAACACATCATACATTTTGGTGAACTTTACATTTGAAAATGTTCTCAGATGTGTTCTCACGTGTCCTCAATTTATTGACCAATCAACGATGCCTAGCGTGAAATCCAAACTTTAAATTTTCCAATCCAACATCTGTGTTTAAGAATCATGAGTTATCATTCTGAAGCAAATATAATATTATTGCAATTTTTTTATCTGAACTTGCAACATGTGCGATAGGTAAATTGTCGTAAATGCTTTTTTTAAAAAAAATTTAATATTGCAAAGTGAATTCTATAAACTTAAGGGAGTTACTGTAAGTAATTTACAGAATAATCTTTTAAGAACTTGTTTGGTCATTGTTTCTACTGTATCAACAGTAATATCCCACTTGACAAAAATTACAATTAGGAATATCCTGAAAAAGCTTAAAAATGTCTCTCCATTCCATTTCTGGATAATATTTTTAAAGACCAATCCGGATTATAAAGATATTTTCTTGTCTTTCAGAAGAGAGAAAACTTTACTTCCTTTAAATTTGTGAATAAAAAAATAAAAAAAACTGCATTTTTGGATTTAAAGTTTGCTGATGAAGAAGAAACTTGAAGCAACAAAAATATGGTTCTACAGAAAGATGCTGAGGATACCATGGACCAAACATGTGAACAATGATAAAGTCTTAGAGAAAAAGGAAACTTATACTCAATATCAGGTAGAGACAGTTGATGTTTCTAGAGCATATAATAAGAAAAGAGGGCTTGGAAAATCTTATATTCACAAGGCAGATTGAAGTCAAGAGGAAAAGAGGAAACAACGCATAACATTAGCAAATTGATGGTAGAACAGGGTTTATATGAAATAACAGAAAGACAAAATTTGTTAGTAAAAATTACAAACGACAGGAAGTTGTCAGGAACTGTAATCGCCTACATCCTGAGGGGATATAGCACATAAAAAGAACATAAATGAAGCAGGATTAATATCTCCCACTAATTTTTAAATCACTTTGAAAAAAATATTGATTTTCACTTTCTGATTGACAAGACAGAATTAGTCTAAAAAATTCTAAAGAGTAAAAATATAAATAAGATTATAGCAATATTATATAATATTAAAAATATATAAAACTGTACTTTTACTATATGAACCACATGAGATTAGGTTAAAAACTGCCAAAAATGAAGAAATAAAGAAAAAAAATTATCCATTAGTTTTAGGCCACGATTTAAAGATAAAGTTTTAAGATGAATAACTTAATAAACATGATTTAAATTAAGTTCATGCATTCATGATTTTAAATGAATGCATGATTTGGCTAAAGTCACAAGAGATAATAAAATATATATAAGGTGGTTTCTTAAGTTATTTAATATTATGATGAAGTGTGTAACATTTCTTTTCATTACTTAACAAGTTTGAATCAATTATTGCAAACAAGATTTGTCCTTTTAATGTCTGTCAAACAAAACTGAGTTTGCTTAACTTTCTTGACTCCCATGCAACCAAAATAAGAAAGTGAGGCACAAAAGAGAAATGGATGATCAGTTTCCTTCCATACTTTAGCAAACAGGAATGAAACAAGAATGTTACTTCTCAAGTAAAAGCAAAATTATAAAATCCATTTAATATCTTATGAGCATTTCACAATGACAACATTGAAATCTGCATAAATATTTTTATGAAAAACCTGCAAAAATTCTTGAATATTACTAAAAAAAAAAACAAACAAAAACATGAAAAATATAAAAACATGAGTAATACATAAAAGCATAAAAAAATAACATATAAAAAAAGTAAAGATATAAAACATTAAAAAAAATCCCATAAAACAACAAATGAAATTAATTTTACTCTTACTTTCTTAATAACAGAGAAAGAAAATCTATACAAAAAAAAAACATTATGGGTGACTAAGTTGTATAACTTGAAGACTTAAGTGAAATAATAATAATAATAATAATCATCATAAATATAACATCAATAATGAGCTATTAGATAAAATTATAAAAACAACCAAAAATTTATATAAACCTATTATATATAATCAGCTGTAATAGAAAAATATAATAGTAATATCATAAAGAAAGTGTTATAGAACTTTAACATAATGAAAATAAAATATAAATATTTAAAAGACTGTAAAAGTAATGATAAATTAAGAGTGAAAGAGTTAATGTTTACAAAAATAAAAAATACATACTGGGTCAAAAACATGGCTTTAGAACAAAAAAAGTTGTTTCATGGTAATTTTTTTTTAATGACAACATCGAGATGCTTCATTTATTTTTTTGAATTTTTATTTTCTTTTATTTATCTATTTATTTTTTAGCAATTTGATTTACAAATGAAGTGATCCTGTTTTGGAAGCAGGGATCAGTACCCACTCAAAAGGAAAACTGTACAAGAGTCCTCTGTCAGCTTAGAAGTCGAGAAAGGCAGGATGACACTTTCTCTGCACACACAAACTGCATAACTGTAGTGATTAACATTCCACATCACCCAGCAATCGAGGGAGAGCCTGAATAAATGTCGAGAGAAAGACAAGGATGGGAGAGTAAAGATTTCTGGTATGTAGCTTCTTCATCAAAATGTTGTGGAACCAACAGGGTCTTGTCTGATTGATTGTGCATTCCTTACTTCCAGTGAACCAATGCCTAAATGCTGAATATCTTAACAGCTTAAAACCCTGTCGAGTGACTTTGCCATGAAGACAAGGGGACAAACAAATCGACCAAGGGAGACAGAGGTGTGGCTCAATCTCACAAAGACCCAAAACAATGTCATCTTAAAATTAAAAGCTGATAACAAACGCCCACTCCTTTATGCTCAAGCTGATTCAATAACAAAAATAAAATCAGAATTATACTATGGAAACCATTCTGGCATAAACAAGAATTCTAAAATTATATATACACACACACACACACACACACACACACACACACACACACACAAAAATGCCTGCCTATACAGTGGTCTCCCCTTGTTCAGTTTCAGTGATTTCATTTACCTGCAATTAACACCCCAAAATAAACAATGAAGTTTACTTAATAATAGTTGTCCGAAACACAAGAAATGATAATAGCAATTCAAACAGGTCAAAGAGAAAATGTAAAGTGCTTCCTTCAAATGATAAGGTGAAAGTTCAATTGTTTTATTTTTAAATGCCATGTCATTTTAGGACATGTGTAATCATGGCTCTTTACAAATTCCTTTTCTATTTTATTTGAAATGACGTCTTGGGAAAGACAGTGAAATGGTTTCTCATTGCTTTCTCAATGGTTTTAAATTCAGAATAGTCCTTCTTCTAGATTGTTCTCTAGCCATGGTTGTTAACCAGTCTGTTCTATCACTTAACCTATAGCTGGCAAGAAAAGAGAAAAATCCAGACTTTTTTCCAAAGCATATTGAGCACTTTTACTCATTAATATAGCAAATATTAAAATGCTATTTTATTGTATGTATATATATATATATATATATATATATATACACAATATGTAAATATATAAATGAGAGAATGGCAGACCCATAAAAGAAAAAACAACACATATTTAGACAATTATAATTAATTAGATAAATTCTTTATGGGTCTGCCATTCTCTCATTTATATATTACTCGCATCATAGCCCAGCGTTGGCCATGCAACTCAGAACATTTTAGTCATAGATTGTTTTACGGAGAAAATGTAAACAATCGGCTCCATTGGCCAAAAATGCGCGAAAGGGAAATTTGCTGTAGTTAAACTCAAAAAATATGTATCGACCTGGCTTCCCTGTAGATATGTGTTCCTAGAAAGTTTGAATGGCATAGCTTAAAAAATGTAGCCATGCATAGAGAACAGTCACATGCAAATTCACAGATTGCCTTATATATATATATATATAAACACATGCACACACAAGAAGGCAGTATAATTCTCTTTCAAAAATTTAACAAATTCCAAGTACTATAGAAGGAATCATTTCTTGGTCAGGTAAAAACTTTTCAGTATCTCTCTCTTTGTGTGTGTGTGTGTGTGTGTGTGTGTATATGTGTGTGTTTGCATACAGAGAAAAAAAGAAAAGAAAAACAGATATTCCCAGAGGTCTCAGTTATCCAGGGTTTCATTTTCTCTGATCTCGTTTACCTCCAGCATTCCCAGTTTTTTTTTTTCAACTAGTGACTGAATGTGTTACTGAAAGCTGCTTTTTAATTTAAATAATAAAAAAAATGCTGGAAACCTTTACACACACAGGAGAATATATATGTATATATAAAAGCATACTTTTTTTTTTACAGAGATAATTGCATGGTTTTCTGCTTATTTTTCCTAAGAACCGTGTCTGCATCCCTGAAGAGTTAAAGGGTAACTATTTTCATAGTTAAATTTCCATTTGAAATATTTAAAGGAAAAGATCAAACAATGATGCAAATAAAATCAACATACACCTTTCTCCTATAATAATTGCTCTATTAATGCAAAAAATATATATGCAAATGTAACAACTTTAATGGGTCAAAGTTGATAGAGTTTATGTACAGTGATGATGATGGAACTTTAAAAGTGGGCGGTTGGGGTGGGGGTGTTGGGGGGCACTTAAAAGCTGAGATTTTTCTGAGGAGGAGGAGCAAACTCAAGCAGCGTTTCCATTTTTATACAATATCACAATACACAACCCAACTAACGAATGAGTTTGAGTATATGTTACTTTACTGAATTAAATGGAATAACTTTTCATTCACAGTAGCTGAATTTTAATCTATTCATGTCCTCCTTTCCATTCTCAAGCTGTTTGAAACTTATAAAAGTGAAGGGTTTGACCATCCCCCATAAAATTGCTGCTGTTTATGTACATATACAGTGCAGATTTTCCTTATTGTCATTAGATATTTTAATTGAAAAATGTACTTGAAATCCAAGTACCATAGATAGTTTAGTGTCAGTATAGAATGTGGCCTATGAAATTCTGCCATTGATATAGTATGTGATCTACCTTTTGAATGTGGCTTATGAAATTCTATCACTGGTATAGTGTGTGGTCTATCTTAATTAAAAAGTGTCTTATAAGGAAGTATTATAACTATCTGGTAAGGGTTAGGAAAAATAATTAGATTTAATAAATAGCCAAATGCTATAAATATACTGTTAGTGAGGTAGGACACATACTATGCCAGCACTGACAGTTTGAAGGTGTGTATAAAGTTATCCATGTGAATCAATTAAATTTTAAGAATATATGACCAACCTTCATTGAATCTTTCATTAAGCACAATAGCATAAATCTTCACCACCCCCCCACACACACACACAAAAAAAGAAGTAAATATTGAATTGCAATGACAGTCATAAAATTCTAACAAAAATATTTCTATCCCTTGTACATATGTACACATACATTTAAAATGTGTATATAAAAATGCAAACACACAATACATTTGTTTTTGTGTATGCAAACATTAAATATATAAACCAAAAATTACTTTCCTTGCATGTTTATACATATATCTATAAAACATATGTATATATAAGTACATTGTATTTCTATCTATTTATGTAGACAACTGTGTCTGCAAAACAAGACAAATGTGTGTTTGCTTTGAATCTCATTGACAATTCTCTCTATTCTATTCACTGTACAAGAAAAGTGCATCAATGGTTGCTGAATATTTGTTGAAAGCAGGGGAAAAAGGCAAGAGAAAATCCCAGGAATTGAAGATAAAGACACTGGATGAGTTAGCAAGCAAGTAGACTGATCATTAGACAGTGCAGTATTTACATATATGTATATGTACACTGATTGGCATCAAGATAATGTCACCAGTGATAGGACACAAAGCTCCAATTGTCAGTAGACAAAGGCCTGTTTCACATTCTAAGTTCAATAGGGGAAAACAATTTCTTCACCTGATTGATAGATTTTGCCAGATTTTATTCGTGGCCTCATAGCTTACTGACATGAATGATTTCTTCATGATTTTTTAACTTGCAGTTTTGTTTTCTTTGGGAGGGTAATTTAAAGAGAAAAAGCAGTGTTCAAGATCAGAAACAAAACTTTTCTCCAATGAAGAAATATTATACCAAACATAGCTGATATGTTTTGGCTATTGCAAAGTTTATTCTTCAAGTAAGAAAGAAAAGAAAACTAGACTAGCCTATTAGATCTTTTCAATGGTTTGAATTAATTGCCTAAGATACGGTTGAATATGTCTGTCAAGTTCAGCTGATGCTGTTTCTACATCTACAACCTGTTAGAATATTGTTTTTGGAACCTACTGAATAAGTAAGATGTGGATTGAATGAAGATTGCTTTCAACTGTAAACATTATACATATAAAATAAAACTAAGAGTGATAATAAATCTCTTGATTATTAGATTGTTGGCCCAAAACTATGTGATTATAAGTTCTTTTCTGAAATCTATAAAAAGATTTGAAAACTGCTATTGTCTTTTAGTTACTCACCAAATAAGGCCAAGGCTCAACAAGTTGCCTTGAGAAATATTGCAAGAAGAGCAGGATGTAAAATTTGAAAGGAAATTAAAAATAATTCTTAAAAAAAGTTTCATAGCTAATATTTTCATTATTGATAATAATGATTCTTTCTAAAATCAATACTAAGTGAGGAAAGGAGAGAGAGAAACTGCCGAAAGAACATTTAGTTAAGAAAATAAGAATTTTTTTAATTTTTAGGAAAATACTTAATTGATTTCTTAGATGAAAATTTCAATATGGCGTCTATGATTATAGAGCTTTTGACGTTACATTTGAAATGCCCAACAAAATTAACAAACATTAACTAAATTCTTTTCCACAACAAAACTGCTTGGCACAAAGGAAACCCCACACCTGCTTTATTTCCCCTTCTTGTTTATATTTATAATTACATTTGAACAGACTTCTTTTATTATTGAGTGTTTCCGGTAGCCATGCCAAAACGAGGCCTGCGGGCTTGGGTTTGTTATTGTTATATTTTTCTTTTTTTATCAATAAACTACAAAGAAAAAATGGAAGAAAATAAAATGAATAAAAAGAAACAAATTAGTTGAGTAAATAAGTTCAAAGAATTAAAAACATTTTCATGCTTCTAAATTGCCATCAGAGGAATTAGAAAAGGGTAGAAACCCATGACGTTGAAGTCTCTTTCATCTGCATGACTAAAAAGAAAAGTTTAGAGTCCTTAGGCACTTATAACCTTAAGCTACAGAGGGTCAGAGGTGGGATTTCTAATTCTGGTTTACAAACTACCTTAAAAGGCTGCAGGTATTCACACATCTTGTCACCCAACACCTGAATTTCTCACATTGTTTAAAGAAAGAATGGAACTTGAGTGTTTTCCATAAGGGGAGGGTCTAAATACGAACTTCTTCAACCGAACCCCGTCATCTATGCTTGGATTTTCCACTGAATGGTTTTGATATTTGTTCACTTTGATAGAGACGTTAAAGACAAAAATATACCCATATCCTTTACCTACCAACCTACTCCATTCATCTCCACCCCCAGCATAACCACCAGCAAACAAACCTTCCCTTCCTCTAGACTTCCAATTTCTATTCTGTCTCTGGTCAAACCCGAGAGAGGTGAGCTACTTAGAAACAAAGCAGGCCACAATATACACAAATTGGAGTGGGTGGACAAAAGGGACAGTTCTTTCATTTCTTTTTTTTACCTTAACAAGGAGTTAGTTTAGTTACCTGGGTGCCTACCTACCTATTATTATCTGGATGAACTCACCTGAGGTAGGAGGTGGTAAGACTGATATTGAAAGTGGATTTCAAATAGGTTAAATCACAGAGGAAGAAGATTACTGCAACTGAGCCCCACTCCCCAAATGGGTATGGTGAAAGGAGATTAAGGAGGGAGAAAGTAGTCATCTTAATTGCTTGTCACAGAAGAAATTAATCTAACCTCTAAGAACCATTTATTTTTTTGTGTGTATTTATTTTTTGCAATTAATAAAAATTCTCAAATATTCAATATACCAAGTAAATGGAAAGGAATATTCAGAATTATAACTGGCATATACAACTAGGCTAAAGACAAGAAAAAGAAACAAAAACAAATGACAAAAGTTCCTTATTTACTGTCAATAGCTGTAGAGGTCACAAAAAGAAAAGAAAAAAAGGTGTATGGTTAAGTTTTGAAGGTTGTCACAATGCGTTTAGTAAGATAAAGAAGTTGTTGGGTATTATCTATTTATTATACATTAATATTTCGAGATCACAATCTCATCTTCAAAATGATAGAAGAGCTTGTGTTTGAGTCTGTACCTTTCAAGGAATGGTCGTTGCTGCTGCTGTCGTTAATTGTAGCAAGTGCATGTATGCTTGTGTGTGTTTATGGTACATTATATATATATATATATATATATATATATATATACACACACACACACACACACACACACACACATATATATATACACACACATACATATACACACACACATATATATATATATATATATATGTGTGTGTGTGTTGGGACCTTTTTATGGTCTAAAAAAATGAAAAAAGACAGAGAAAAAAAGCCCCCATTACACCTGCACCAAGTGGAAATGGATTTGAGAAGTGCAAGGCTGGAATTGTGGAGATCAGAGTATTTACTGCATTAATCAACAGGCGAATGAAAATAAGGATCTTTCACATCAAAGGTTCTGGACTGTTTAGCTGAAGATCAAAAAAGAAAAATCTACTCTTAGAGACAGCAATATCACCTGTTTTCTTTCTTTCTTTCTTTTTTCAACAAAACCCTCTTGAGATTCTACTGAGATGAAAAAATAATGGGCAGTTGCAATAACAGAACAGACTGAGAAATGAAAACTGCCAAATCAACAAGTGTCTATCACAAAGAACTTCAAATCATATTCATTGACTAAAAGTCTTTAAACTTGAAACAAACAAGAAATGAGATTTATGCACTGTTAATAACTATCAAACTATATACTTTTTTAAACTGATGAAAGAAATTTTTAAAAATACAAAAAAATATATCAACTTATTATTTTTCTCCGTGCTGCGTCTCTTCAAGACATTGGTGATCATGGTTTCCCACAATTTTCTGTCTTTTGTAGACATCTCTCCTAAACTCGGTTCTGTCATCCATTTACACAAGCTCAATAGGTAGGTTATTCACCGTTTCCTGTCTCTTTTGTCTTCATTATATCATGTGAGTGCCAATTTTCCAAGCCCTCTTTCCTCATTTTGTAACGTTAATTTTGTATGTTAAGCCTAAGTGTCCTTTTTTTTTTTCCATTTCCTCTAAGTTTTTGTTGTTGCTACTCTCAGACTGCAAAGTAAGCAACCTTTAATACTCTTAAGCTTTCTAATTCTTTCACCAGATTAGGAAGACAAGATTTAATGAGAGGTCTCTTCTGTAGAATCACATTTCTGTTACCTCTGGTCTCTTCCTCATCTGGGTATTTACTAGAAGCCTCCCCACTGAGGCCAGATGTGACATAAAGTCAGTTTTTCATGTGAAAATTTCAAGCCATTAAACCTAGGCAAAAATTTCCTGTAGATCTTGCATAAGGGAGGGTCGGACTCTTGTCTACTTTTCCCCAGACGAGACACTGTTGATCGGCATGGCCTCATCTGGGTTTCTTTCTCCCCGAAGGCAGAGAATCCAACAAGTTTGATTTTGAGTGGAAATTGTGTCTCTTCATCTGTGAGAAGATTGTCCAGCATTCAGTGCAATAAAGAAGGCCTGGCATTGCATAACAGTCCAGTACTCCTTTCTTTTAATTTTCTTTCTCAAAATATTCACATATACCTTTCTATAATATTATGGTGAAAATAATATTAATTTCCATTAACTCAAAGATTTCTACACACATGCACATTTTATGTCTTTTTTTCTTGACTTTTGTCTCCTGATATGTACATATATGCAAATGAAGTACAGAGCTAAAACTGCATGGAATATTTATAAAATCTGTTGCTGCTTTTGGGTGATTGATCTCAGGCAATCAATTTTTTTGAATGATAGATATATATATATATACTAATGCAAACACTAAAAAACAAATATCTATTACAAGAATTCTGTTTTGCAGTCATAAATGAATATAAGATTTTTCATTCAAATGATATTGAAACTAATTTGTTTGATATACAAGATGATACAATGTGAAAATGATAAGCATATATAAGTCTGTTATACATGAACATAGATACACAAATTCTACTTGTTAGTGTAGTGTCTATCAAAAGACTTAAAATGTATCTAGCTAAAACAGTGTACCTAAGAACCTGTTAAACTAGAAACAGAGTCAAGACATCAGCTGAACAAGTGTTCTTTTTTTTTATTTTTTTATGGGAAATTAAAACACTAATACATAACAAATCCCATAGTCAGACACTTACTAAAGAAAGAATTATAAGAAAAAGCAAAAGGAGACTGCATGAAAACAAACCTAAAAATCCAGAAAAGAGAAACAGATTTATTTAAAATACTGAATCGATTTATTGTGAACAAGTAGTATTATTAATATTTATTTTTGGCTAGGAGATAATGTTTGGTAGGATAGAAATATTTTTGCGATTAGACAATGTACGTATGTGCAGATAGTCAAACACAGTCAATATAACATGAGGATTAACCTATTTCTACATTTGCATTTCTACTTTTTATTTTTCCAAACAACTATCAGTTTATTTCAGAGCGAAGAATTTCAGATGGTTTTATGTATTCTCAAGACATGACAAAGGTTTGTTTTTTAGATAGATGAAACAAAAACCCTATATTCCCCTCAGTAAATCTTGTTCTGTCTTTTTAATCTGGTGAAAGGGTTCGAAAGCTTAAAGAGTATTAAAGGTTGCTTACTTTGCAGTCTACATTTAGGAATACCAGTGTTTGTTACAAAATGTTGTGTAATATTTGAACAGATTAGGATTCAAAATTTTAAA
This sequence comes from Ascarosepion bandense, assembly GCA_037127315.1. NCBI lineage: Eukaryota > Metazoa > Mollusca > Cephalopoda > Sepiida > Sepiidae > Ascarosepion > Ascarosepion bandense. The sequence goes on from JBBBDQ010000145.1 coordinate 10,654,524, forward strand.
AATGATTATCCTTTCTTTTTGTAAAGAAATTTTTAAACATTTTAAAATACGAAAAGAAAAAGAAAGGTATTAGTACATAAACCAAGTGGTTTTGCATGAGAATCGACAAGTGTCATTTATCTTAAATCAAATCATCATCTGAAACCAATAATCTTAGTTATTCAAAGTATTTTTAAGAAAAATATTAAAAAAACAAAACTTAGAATCATTTACCATTTTTCCAATAATTCCAGGCTGGGAATTTTACATTTCATTTTATGAAAACAATCTATTTGATCTGGATATATAACACACTAAAAATATTACCCAACTAAAAGAATTTCAAACTAAAATATCAAATTCTCAAAGAAAAGAAAGAATTCCCTCCAAAATAAATAAACTGAATGCCAAATACACTTAATAAAAAAAAAACCAATATAGAAAACTAATAAAAAAAGTTAGTTATCTGAAGTGATTAAAGCAATACAGAAAGTATATATATATATATATATATATATATATACACACACATACATACACACAAAGTGTGTGTGTGTGTGTGTATGCGTGTAATAGAAGAATTATATATTAAATATATATTTATTATAATAATATTATACATAATATTATATATTAAAGGTTAAAATTGAGAAATAGCCTAAAATATAATTTTCCTTTGAACCTTTTCTCTAAAAGAAACTTCAAGTAATAAAAGCTTTATCCATACACACAACTTGCCTGACATTTTCCCCCCTATCCAAAGGGAAGAAAAAAAAAAGGAAAAAAGGAAAATGGTTGCTTTCTAAGAGGCAATGACTGATTGTCATATCTCTAACCCAAACATGAGCACTAATTAAGTCACCTGCAGGTCATTTCCTGACAACACCTTATCGCTATCAAGGGAGGTAATCAGTGTTGGAATGTGAACAAAAAAGACCTACCTCTGTACAAAGGCAAAGCATTAAGATTATTCAGGTTTTCTTTCATGAATATTTACAACAGTATACCTAATCATTTTTAACCTATGGCAAATTGAGTGCGTACACACACACACACACACATGTAGAGAGGGAGAGGGGGGTCCCATGTACTCCCACACAAACATTTAAGTTTTTAATTACATTTTGTTGCTTTGTGACAGAGTTTTCTCTAATAAAATATGCAAGTGACAGAGATATGGCATTAATTCTTTTCTCATTTTTTATTTGGACATTAATAATTCAAATGAAACAAAATTGGTTTAATATTGTGACTAATAACTGTAAGTTCTATGCTAATAGTTTCTTCTCTCACACCTCTCACCTGGGTAACTCTCTTTCAGCCTCCTGCTTTTCTGTCAACTAAAAGCTTCAAAAATTTAAATGCCATGTCAATCGTTGTCATCTGTCTTCTTGAATCCTGTATTTTTATTGTCTTCTCTGTTTACCCAATTCTCACTCATCTCATGCACCCTGTATTTTTATTGTCTTCTCTGTTAACCTCATTCTCACTAATCCCTTGTGTCCTAGTGGCTTTTATTTTATTAAATGGTGTCTTTTTAATCATTTCACCGCAAATGAGTGAAATGATTAAAAAAACACCTTTTTCTGCTTTTTTTTTATAACTGGAATAAATAAACAAATATTAGCATCTGAAAAACTTTTGCAAATTTTTCATGTACTGGCAAAATTTCTAATATCCAAGTGTTGTGACAATCAAAGCAACCAACATGAAAAAAAAAAAAGATTCTGGATAGAGACATCAGATGGTATTGGAATTATTTGATGTCATTATCAAAATGAATAAAAATCCAGGAATTATTCTTTCTCAGATCTCAGAAATGAAATTTTTCTTTGGTAATGGCATATACAGGAAGTGATGTTATGTATGCCATTTTATGTATTTCATTTTGTGCTTGTGTGTTGTTCTTGTCAGCTGCACAGTTTAGTCAGATCAGTTGGCACCATTTGTAAGATAAAGAGCACTATGATGCAATTCACTCTGTCAAATTTGGAATACTGTACTGCTTGGCATTCTCACCAAAAGTTGCAATTCCAATATTTCAGAGTGTTTGGATGTCAATCTGAGGACAATGCAGAGGAGTAAGAAAAAGTTGGATGACTCTAATGGTGATTAATTACAAAGGTGTTTAGAGTGATCACTAGTGATGGCAATGTTATGCTTCTATTCATCTTCTCACAGAGCCTTAGCCTAAATAGAGAGGCCTGCATCACATGCCTTGATGTGATAGTGCTGCTCTGGGTCAAGAAAATGGCTGCTGGTAGATCCTATATCTGTCAATAGAACTCCACAGCATGCTACACAAGCAGGAGGACCCAGTGATTGCTGTCAGATAATTTCTGTGACCACTTCACTCCTTGCATCTGGCCAACTAACTCCCCAGACTGCAACCTCCTTGATTATTATGTGTTGGGTGCAGTTGAGTGTGAGACGAACGAAACTCCTTGTCACAACGAAAGTAAACTGAAGGAAAATTCTGCTATATTCATTGCTTTTTAATTATGCTTAAAAGTGTGATGTAATATGTTTAGCAGTAGTAAAGCCCTAATTTAGCATTCCCACAGAGACTGTTATTTTGTATAAATGATAGTAATATTTTATCAACAAGCAAACCTGAAATTTTCTTCTGTCACAATGAACAATTGCACTCTCAACAAAGCTCCATGCTTTGAATACCTATTGAAACTCAAGATCATTCCAGACTTTTAATTGAGCTTATATATACAATACATTGTTATAGCTGATAGAAAAATGGTTGGCTTTAGAAAGTACTTGTCTACTTCTTCAATGTTTTATCCTTAGAAAATTTAGATTAGACCAAAAATCAAATACTGCTGGCATGTTTGGGCTGAAGTTGCCCAATCCCCTTGCTTTCCGAGCTTGGTAGAGTTCAAAATCATTTATACTATCTAGTTGAGAATGACTTATTTTCTACTATCACCAGGTCAGACATTTACAGTCAGGACTCACCATACTATTATATCCAAGGAATCAAATCACCCACATTTCCCCACTATACTTCAAATGTAAGAAAGAAGTTCCATTCAGCTTTTTCCCCAAGAATAGATACTTTATGAAACAAACATCTATAGGGATGCTTCCCTGGAACACAACAATTTTAACTTCTTCAAATCAAGGATCAATTGATATTTTGATATTGATACAGTGATTTAAAAGAGAGAAGAGTCATTACTAGAAACAAAATATAGAAATGATCATCATTTTTGAAATAGTTGAATATTTTATGACAAACATTGATTGAATTCTCTTATACTTTAATCCCTGTATTGCACCTCAACAAAATCATGCTTATGACCATATTATGTTGAAATGCTGGTTCCTCTATGATCACCAAAGTAATGTTGAGCCTGATCAGTACCTAGATGGGTGACCACTTGAAGACATTGGGAGCTGTTTGCATATAGTGTAATGGATAATGGCTCAAAATTGTTAATCGGAGAACCAAGTTTCTAATTCCTGTTCAGTTTGTTGCTTATGCGCAAATATTCTTGGGAAAGATATGAATTCACTTCTCCTCCTCAGCTACAAGTTAATTAGTAAGACTTATGTCACTAAGCCATTATTATTTCCAAAAATAAAATAAAATTGTGTATAAAAATACTAATATTTCAACATTAAATTACCCATAGACGTTGATATGCTATTAAACAAAACAACCACATTTTACAATCTCCTACGTTCATATCATATACCTCATTCAGTGACCCTCTACCATGAGCAGATCTTGAGCCTTCTATTGGGTAAACATTAGTGTTGAAAAAAGATTTGGGAAAAGGCATGAATTCACTCTTCCCTGCAGTCTTTTTTTATGTGAGTTATCTTAACAAAATATAAAGAACTCATCACTGGCATACATTAATATCTGATGGGAGGGAAAAAAAAAGTAAAAATACTATAATTGCTTTGCTTGTCCAGGCACGACTAACAAAGCTTTTTATTTGCAATTATCAATCCTGGGAAGATCCACTCTATAAAAACAAACATGATATGTCACCTATTAAGAATCAATATTAAAAATTTAAACCTGTATTGAAGGGGGTTACTATCACTTCAAGCTGACTCAGTTCAGGATCAAAATCAATGATGAATCAAAGCAAATACCTGACTATTGTTTTGTTATAAAGAAAACACAGAACTAAATGAGCCTTGATTTTTGGGGGCTTATGTTGACTCAGAATAAGGTTAAGTTTATCTAAAGCAAGAAAAGAAAAAATAATACGGTTAAAAGCAGAAAAATTTTAATGAAGGTTTCTGTAACATAGTTAAGAATTTTTCATTTGGTGTTGTATCATATCCTGCATATATTATGTTAACATTTCTGTAGCTTAATTTTAATCTTCATGTTTTTCTTTTGTTTTTTAACCTAATTCAAATTATGTTCTCTCTTGACTGGCTGTCATTTTTTGTGTGCGTTTCACAAAATTATTATTTTTTCTCTCTGACTCAGTCTGAATCTAAGGCAAAGCTGTTAAGAAAAACATTCCTATTATGTTTCAAATGAATTCAGTTTTTTTTTTCAAGTCCAGATTTTTTCTTTCACTTTCTTTTTTTTTTTTTTTAATTATTTTCTGCACATACTTCTTGCAATTTTTAAGTACCTTCCAGAAAACGAACAATGTAGCTATAAATCACTTTAAACCCAGTTAATCACTTGCATTGCCCTTAGCTCATTCAGTCAATCACATTTTACAGTCAAAATAAGGAAACTTAAAAATTCCTGATTTGCGAGAATAATTCTGGGGCAAACCTTAACATGCCTGACACATTCTTAAAAACTTTTCATGCAATTAAACCTTTTTTTTCAGTTTCACAAAAAAACAAAAATAAATGTCAAACAATATATCATCTTTCAGCTGTGCTGTGAATAAATTTATCTTAAAGTCCAATGAAGGAAGACTTATTCAAAGATTTACTTAAAGTAGTTTTTTTTTTCAAAAAAGGTTTGGAATCAATTTTCAGTCCTTCTAATAGCTATTTATTATTTATTTATTTATTTTTTTAATCATTTTTCCCAAAGCAAAGTGGGACTGCCACTGGCATGCAGGGGCTTATGGTGAGAGAAAAGACTGGGAACAGTGGGTATTGATGAAAGGATGAATGGGATTCAAAAATATAGACAATGGCAATTGACATTGCATTTAAAATTTTGGAGATTGTAGCTTATCAGGGAAACAAGTAAGCAGAAGAAAGTTCCACGGGTAAGAAGTGCGGTAAAAGAAACTTAGCATAGAAGTGGTGGTTACATTTGACTATTTCAATGGTAAAAGGGTGAGACTTAAATGCCAATCTAGTAGCAGGCTTAAATTTATGTGGATGGGACACCAGGAGAAAAATGCTTGTCAGAGCAGTTGCCATGAAAATATTTGTAGAAAAGAAGCCATGGCACATTATAAACAAACACATACACTCTTATCATCATCATCATCATCATCATCATCATCATCTCTCTTTCAAAATCACAAAGATATGTTTTAAAATAAGCACAATGAAATTAAAGAAAAAAAAAGCAGACATTGCTGCACCATTTTAATAAATTGTCAAATTACGAAACACACAAACTATATCTAGAGATACTTACTGGGCTAGCTTATTGCCAATAAATTATGGTAGGAAAATTACATTATGACTATCATCCAAGTAGGGAGGGCCCAGATATCTGAAAAATGTTTACTTTTGCTTAATCACAAAAGATCAATTACTAGAAGAAATAGAGGGATGGTGGTTCTTGATTATCTGAACTACCAAACAGAGTCAACAGATTTTCAAGTTAAATTATAACACTTTAAAAGATATTTTAATAGCCACATAGCAATTAAATATATATTCATATATTCAAATGCAGACATAAAAGCAAGAAACTACTACTAGTAAATTTCTATGATGATATTTAAAAACATTTTAACTCATATTTCTTCCAAACATTGGTAATCAAGTGTTTCTACGAATGCCTTTTTTTTTTTCTTTTTAATATCTATCAATTGCCATAACATTTTAGGAAAAAATGGTTAACCATCGCCTTCTCTGGTGTTTTTGAATTCAAAGTTGTCACTCTTCTTAACTAGTAAGACCTAAACTTTTTTTTTTCTATTCACCCAATGCTAGAAGGGATGGGTTCAGGCCTTTTCCAAAGGTTTTAATATAAAGTGAATGTAACAACCTCTGCCAGGATTTGAACTCAGGCTACCAATTTAATTTTTCATGTTGACAGCTATCATACCACCTGCTCATTCATCAAGTTAAATAGTTTACATAAAATCTCCAAATGAATTGGAGTAGATAGATCTATCTATTGCCCGGTTCACACTCCACCCACGTCTATTGAACAGGTTAAGAGGCTCATCCCTTGTTCCCTGTTTAGGATGTGGTTTCCGGCTTTCTCTTTTCCAATCTTTTCACTATTACATAGCCCCCTGCACATCAGTGGCGTTACCGCCTTGCTCAGGGTGATAGGATTAAAAAAAAAATGCCAGCATATGTAGTAAGAAAAAAAAAAAGATATTAGTAAAGCAACCAATAACTTTCTTATAGCTATTACCAAGGATAGTTGCCGACCAAAGCTAAAGAGCACTGTCTACCCTACTATTTAGCCCATAGGTTGGGGAGAGAGAAGATTTTTAACTTTCCTAAGGGGAAGGAAACAAACTTGGCTGGAATTTGAACTTGGCATGTTATTACTCCTTTCTGCACCAATAACTATTCTATTGTACACACATCCCTAATTTTTACACTGAAGAAAACTGTTATTGCAATTTTGCAATTCTTATGAATATTATAATTGACTGTCAGAGAGTAGAATTCACCATACTTACTGTTCTTCCCTCTTACTGTGACAATGGACTGTTCCTACTTATAAATATGGTAAGTAGCCACATTAGAATAGGATTTGAGTAGAATTTAATTTACTCAAGTCTTTCCATTATGAATATTAAATAGACCTCTTCTTCTTGGTTTCCTCTACCTAGTTTTCTGCTCCTTAATACTCTTTCTAACTACAGCTTTCCTAATTCTTGGCTATTTTGTACAAAGAAAACATTACAATGAACTCATATCAATCATTAACATTCAAACTTATTTTATTATCATTTTTATGTCTTCTCAATATAGATAGAATAAATTATATTAATTACTACTAATATAAGTCTTTATTATTGTTTCAATTAACTATATCATATTTGCAATAGTACTACTTAAATTAGTATATAGTAAATATTAATACACTTTTAGTATCATTAAAAACATTATTTCAGTTATTATATAAATTATCAATAAAGAACAAATAAAAAATGTTATGCTTTTCTTTGTCTTTTTTATACAGAACAATATAGCGTGCAAGTACTTTTTTTTTTAAAGATAATTTGTTCCTTGAATAAATGTTATGTTAAAAATCTTATGATGTTTCAGGCGAAATCCAAGTCTTGAAGTGAAGTGAGATTGATTAATTGAAATTACATGCAACATTCCTATTGGCCTCTGAAGCAATTCATAATTGACAGTGTTCAATCCTATCATTAAAATTTGCTTTAAATGAAAAGAAAAAAATGTCTGGGCTAGAATCATTAAAACTTTCTTGTATTACACTTTTTGAAAATATTTTGAAAAATATTGTTTTTTTTTTTTCCTAAATAGATTTATCATTAATATTTTCTGGGTTAAACACAATTGAAAAGAACATACAATCAGTCTAGAATATCTTAAATCAGCTCTTAAATTAGAAAAAAAATCAATAAAGATGAAAATTATTGTAATTATAGTCATAATTATTTTAAAAAATATGTAACAAGTAATACACCAAAATAATATACACGGCAATAATACTCAAAATATTAATGATGATGCATTAATTGGAGTAGATAGATCTATCTATCGCCCGGTTCACACTCCACCCACGTCTATTGAACAGGTAAAGAGGCTCATCACTTGTTCCCTGTTTAGGATGTGGTTTTCTGCTTTCTCTTTTCCAATCTTTTCACTATTACATAGCCCCCTGCACATCAGTGGTGTTACCGCCTTGCTCGGGGTGATACGATTAAAAAAAAAATGTGACTGAAGCAATAATTACCATGACAACGGCATACATAATAACAACTCTTAATTCAAAACTGGGCTCTAATTCCTTGTTTAGCAATCAGCATAGGAGAATGCAGTTGAAATCACGACACTTTTTCCTAATCACAGTATTGCAGGATTTAATAGATATTAAAAAAGAAGATGTGGAGAGCAATGATCGCTCACTTCCTGAAGGGACGTTTCCTTTAAAAAAAAAAAATAAAAGGAGAATAATACAATTAATAACAGTAATATGTTGAAAAATAACTGAAACAATAACAAACATTTAAAATCCCCAAAAAACGCGGTCTGGTTGAGTAAGAATAAAATTTTCTACATCACTTCCATAAGAACGGTAAACAAAAATGTTCATTCAGTCTTTAATACTGACAAACTTTACAAAGAAATTGTGGAGAGCCATTATCATCTACGTCCTGAAGGGATACGGGGCATAGATAAATAAGTGGGCAAACTAATTGGAGTTGCAAGCAAATGGCACGACAAAGAATCTATAAAAAAAAAGTTATCTTCATCCGAATAATGTGACACAAGACATCTTGAAAACTGGGTCAACGCAGCTGTGTACTCTCAGTGGCTTCTATCATCAGTTCTGCTCCCCACAACCACCACACACACACACACCAGATAATCCTAAATCTTCCCGACTAACAAATTCCAGTTGTCCCTTTACTTTATATATTGGGGATATTTCACCTCCACTTACATTTTTTTTATCTAATAAGTTCTAAGGAAAACTTGAAAACTCTTTGTACAGTACGGTAAAAAAATATATATAAATATTTGTTTTTATTTAGTTATTTCATAAGAAAAAACTAGGTCGATATAATTCAGCCTGCTTTGAAGAGGCCAAGATCCAAGAGTGACGTCAAAAATTCTGACACAGACACACTAATTAGGAGAAATTCAATTTTTTTAAAGCCTGCATCCATGGGCAATCAACAATTTTTAGAAAAATATTTTCTTTTTTCGCCTCTAAATTAGAGAGTCGGCCTAAGGGCGGTAACGGGTAAATGAAGCAGATACGGTTTTGGTTGGCACATTGGCGAGGCCAGTCGGTCATTAGTAAAACGATTCCGATGAGCAGTCTGACGAGATATGGTGAGTAAAGAAAAAAATAACTGTAGACCAGTCAAATAATTATGTAGGATTGGGTAGAGGGATACATATGGTATGACTGTATCATTGTGGAGATCTTTAAAAAAAAAACACAACAAAACGAAATAAAACACTCAAATTAAAATCCTTAACTTCTATCGGTCTCATTTATCTGAAAAAACAAATAGATTTTCATGAACTACACATAACGTATGGTTTCATTTTCTGTTTTATAAAGGATGCTGAAAAAATTGTCGACCCAACCCACTAACCAAACATAACTTTTGAAAGGGCTTCTTGGTCTACCAATGAATTTTTCAATACCCCTCCTTCAACTATTTCATCATGAATAAAATAAAATAAATCAATATAAAAAGAATGCAAAATAAAAAAATCTTCAGATATAAAAAAAAAAAGAAATAAAATTTGAAAGCTATTTTTTCATCAACCTTTCATTCAATTAAATCAATCGGTAAGTATTCACTATGCTTCCAAAAAATAAAAATATCAAACAGAGAAAAGAGTTCTGAACTCTAAATCCTCCTCTCTAGCAGTGAATACTAAAAATTTTCCTCCCATAATCGAGGCAACAGAGATATAGTTCTACAGAAGAATGCTGAGAATGCCATAGACAGAGCATGTGAGCAATGAGGAAGTTTTAAAGAAAATAAGAACGAAAAGGACACTTGTGCTTAGGATCAGAAAAAGACAATTGAAATTTCTAGAGACAGCGGGCTTGGAGAATTTCACACTCACTTGAAGGCAATAGGGACAGGAGGAAACAATGTAACCTACCTAACGAGTTTGTGTAAATGGGCGACGGAAAATTGAAGGAGAAGGATGATATTAAGAGGAAAATATTGCTTAAAGTTTCGAGGAATAAGAAGTTGTGGAGAGCCATGATCAGATTTACTAAGCTTAGCCAAGTATGGCACCCTGTAAGGAAGTCCACAAGTAAAACCTGACCAAAGTAAGCTTAATAAACTGCTAAGAAGGTTGGGTCACTATGTCGATCCAGGATGTTTTTTCCGCCTGAATCCATCCTGCATATATACAAGTCAACCATCCGTCCGTGCATGGAGTACTGCTGCCATTTATGGTCAGGCGCCCCTGCCGTTCTCCTCAGTGTTCTCGACAGGCTCCAAAAGAGAGTCTGTCATGTGATAGGTACTGATCTGGCGGCTCGACTGCAGCCATTTCCCCACCGTCGAAATGTGACCTCCCTTTGTCTGTTCTATAAATACTTTCATGGCTTCTGCTCGGACGAACTTAAGTCACTGGTGCTTCCTCAACAGGTGTTTACTCGTGCAACCAGACTGGCAACTGGGTCCTACCCATTCACAGTCAGGTTAGCCAAATGCAGACGACAATTCTACTCCTGCAGCTTCTTCTCTCGCACTTCCCGCCTGTGGAACTGGCTCCCATATTCTTGCTTTCCTGACGGCTACAACCTCCAGAAATTTAAATGCAATGTCAAGACTCATCTATTAACCACTCTCTCCCCACCCCCGTATATCCTTCCCTTTCTCTCCACCTATGTATTTGTCATCTCACCTGCATTCTCAGCTTTCTATTGCTCCTTGCTAACTAGTTTGTACTCCTCACTCTTTTCTAATTAATCTTTTTACAGTTATGTAGCCCTCCGCTCATTAGTGGCATTTCGGGGTGAAATGATTAAAAAAAAGTTAATGTTTAAAATTAAATCTAGATTTAATTTAAGAGAAAAAAAATCTCTATATTGAAATTTTGATCGTTAATATTATACGTCTCTTATTCGGACGAGTAGTCTCACAATGTTTCGACGATTGTAACCTTCTTCAGATGTTCGGCATATCAGAACACAAAATATACTAAAGAAAGATGGTTAGATAATTATCTATTACATTCATTAAACTCTCAAATTGTAACGGTCGTTTAAATTAAAAGCTTAAAACTGATTTTAAAACAAAAACTGAGAATTCTATAATAAAAAAGGGGGAAAATACTTTCAAAAAAACTTTTCTCCTTAATGGCTGAAGACAATATTATCTTTCCGACCTGCATACATGAGACACTAAAAAGTTCACGGTTCGACGTAAACTCTGATATTTTGGGAAATGGGCCAAACAGTTGACTTTTCAGCACTCCAACATAAGTAAATAAAAAAGAATATTTATTTTAAATATATCTTAATGAGGGTGCCAGGTAAGAAAGAATATTTCCCGTTTAAATTTTCCCTTTCTCAGGCATTATTATATTCATGATATAGTAACATCTTAATACACGGACGGAACAGAACAGTTAAAAGAAAGAAATGACAAACATGTCAATCAGTTAAATGCCATACGAAAGAGACATGACTGACTAGTCAGGAGTTGGTCACCATTTCTTTCTACGGTAGCCTGGTTGACAATCTGTTCCGCTATTCATTCCATAGCTGGAGGGAAAAAAGATGGATTCATACATTTGCGCGTAAGTGAATGCAGCGAATTCAAATGGAATTCGAACTCTGCTCTCTGATTTTTCATTCCGAGCCGATATCCAACGCACATAATAAATCTTATCTGCTACGATGTCGTAAAAAGAAAATATATATATATATATATATATATATATATATATATATATATACAAAAACACTTGTCAGCAATTTTTCCTACGCGGAGATATCGTAATAAAACAAGCAGAGCGCAAAGACAAAAGGCGGGGGTGGGGTGGTAATATTTGCCGAAGAGAAAACAGTGGTCATACGAACTTCGAGGTACTATGTGGATTATTCTGTTCTCACTACCGCTGTGGGCTTGAGATGACATCTAGCACCTTAGCAGTCTATATTCAGCAACTGATGTAGTCAGCTAAGTTTTCTCTTTCAGTGAGTTAAGTTGCCATACGTGAAACACGCTTGGGCGATCATGTCTCGAAAGTAGGTTGCCATTGCTTTCTGCGGTAGACTGGTTGCCAGCCAAGACTATAGAATCTGTCCTGTTATTTAACCCGTAACTGGAGGGAAGCGACGGATTAATACCTTTCCCAATAATATTTGCGCGTAACTGAATGCAAGGAATTCAACTGGAATTCGAACTCGGCTCCCCGACATTCACTGCACGACAACGCACATACACGTGCTAAATAGCAACTTTTGGTCACTCCATGAACTCACCTCACTTACCGGCCAAAATGTTTTTGAAAAAAATAAAAATAAAATAAATAAATAAATAAGCTCATCGTACCAAATAAGCACTTTGGTTGAGTGGTGGAGTGATTGATGAAAATAGTTCACGTGCCATCAATTGAATTCAGTATACGTGAATCCTGAACCTCAGAACGTTGGCGATGATGGCTCTCCACAATTTCCTGTCCTTTGTAGATCTTAATAAATTTTATATTTTTAAGTCTCTTCTGAAGCTTAGTCAACTCCACTAGGTTACGCGTTGTTTTCTTCTCTCTTCAGTTTGTTATGTGAGTAAGCCTCCTTTCCTCAATATAATTTAAATGACCTCCATTGACATAACTACAGGAAAAGGATAAGCATGATTTTGAGTAGCATTGATTTCAGAAAGAAAATAATGTCTTATGTCTAATAAAAAAAGTCAGAATATCAGTTATTCTAGAATTATAACAGTAAAAGGCAATAATACACTACACATGTTTCTGATTCTTTGTATATACAATAAGAACGAACTGGTACAGTAAGTCCCCGGATCACGACAGTCCAAACCTATGACGATACATGGTTACGACGCAGTTTCTATTAGTTATGTTTCGACTTACGCCGTTTGTCTCGTACATACGACACAACAGAAGAATATGTTGTTATATGGCGTTAGAGTGCGGAAAGCGGCATGGTTAAATCTTGGGTGTACGCTATATTAGATTGTGCATTCGCTCTTTCGATTGTGGAGTTTTCATTAATATCATTTGTGTGTGTGTGTGTGTGTTTTCTTTTAGTCCTAATTACGTTAACATATATCATAGAAATGTGTTATGTCCTGGATCTGTGCTTGCATGACTAAGTATTCATTTACGAAAAATCGAGAGCACGTCCCGACTTATACGGGAAATCGCGTTATGACTCTGTCGTAAGTCGAGAACCTTTGGATTTTTCTTGTTACAGACAAGTGGTTTGTTTTTAATCATTGAATTCAACCACTTTTATACAAATAAGTTTAAAAATTGAAACAGAAGATAAAATCACTATTGAGTTACTCACATAACAAATGAAACAACTGTTCATTGATTCATTAAATTAAATTATAGGAAACCAAAGCATTTAAATTTAATGAAAGTTTGTTCCATTTGTTATGTAAGTAATAGAACCTAAAAAGCTACGATTAGAAAGAAATGTCAGTAAACTAGATATTGATAAGTCAGCTACAAAACATATACTAAGACAAGCAGTAGCAACCAACTACTAATTATTCTCATCAAAGCGTGCTACGGAGATAAACTACAACAGTTTCTGTTATCGAGAAAAACGGCTTCAGAACATAAATCACTTTAAAAAATCAAGTAAAGCAAATCTGCTGATTAAAATAATAATGTGTATCTATGCTTAAATGGCTTAATGAAACGAAACAATAACTAAAAAAACATTACAATGGAAACGTTTTTAATGAAAAAAACATGATAAAAGAAAACAAGCATGTAGTGACGAACGGTTGGAGAAAATACAAGTTATTTTTCACATACAAACACACAAACGATTCACGTGATGAAATAAATCAATTGATATATTTAGACATTTTAAAAGCAAGTTGACCAATTCGTTGTTACTTTTTTCCTCGCTAAATGCACCTTCAGTTCTTTATTTTCACCTATTCATATTCCCACAACTATATATCGAATGACTTTATCATAACTGATCTGTCAGTATGATGAATTTCTACAAAGCCGGGGTCTCTAGTATTATATAAAAGTAGCACAAAGATATTCAAAAACGGGCACGACAGGAAAGAACGATGAGAGAAAGTGTCTACCGGAGAGAATGACCATTTCAATCGTCGGCTAAGTAGGGAACAGAGCTTCATATACGGCTTTATTTTTTTTCTTGGTCAGTAGACATATAAAAATAGAAAATCATCAGAAAATAAAGACGTAAAAAATGATTCCGATTCCCTAGTTATTATTTCCCGGAACATTAACATCTGTGTCGAGATCATAAGGCATCAATGATTTATTTATTTTAGCGAAAAGATAATGCACATCGAGATAGCAATCAATGACGGCATAGATTTTCTGAATGCTTTTCTCGCTGTTTTATGATTTTCTAAAACAGTGTTGTCTTTTTCCGGTATTACAAAGTATTATTTTTGATTAAATAGAGATATTATTCATTGTCAGAAATTGCTCGGTTAATACCGTAAAATGTTTTGTACAAATTATCTTTACTTTATACATCTATCCTATTTACATTTAGAGTTTGTGAAATGTACATGTAAAATTTGTAAATATAACAACTATTACGAGGAAAGAGGGTCTGAAGAAATTAACACTCACAGAACATTGAAGGTAAAGGAAACAAGAGGAAACTGAAAAATCTTGTTAACCGGTTTAAGTAAACGGACTGCAAAACAAAGATTTATAGAGAGTAGTAAATGATCGAAAGTTAAAGCAACAACAAAAAAGTCAGGAAATAGTGTAGAACCATGTTCTCCCATGTCTTGAAAGAATATGCACCTATATCTATAAAATAAAACAAGATAATGACTAAGAATAATAATCTCCAAAGCATTAATTTAAACGCTGTTGTTGGGTCTCGGAGTTGTCTCACTGTATTTTCATTAGCTAAAGACTTCAAGACGTAGAAGATTCTCTCCATCTTCATATTCTTTGTAGCTCTTCGCAATATTTGTCCTTTTCTTTTCCTTCCCACTCTGTCCCTCTTGTCTTCAGTATACCCTGTAAGTGTCAAATTCTCCGAACTTTCTTTCCTCATTATGTATCCTAGAAATTTCAATAGTTTCTGATTGTAATTATACGCATAAAAAAAAAAGATATAAAAAAAGAAAAAGATATATCCAAAGATTATGTCTCTTTCAATGATAAGTATATATTTTATTTTCATCTTTCTTATTTAGTTTTTTTTTTCTGTAGGTTCTACTACGATCTAAATCTAGTCAAAGTTTATCAAATGGTAAATAATAAAAGTTTTGTTTTTTTTATAGTCAGTTCACTTATTTTTAGTAAATGTTTTATAAATTTATGAATAAAAAATGTTTCCACGTTTATTTCTTTATAAATTGGTAAATAATAAAGTTTTAATTCTATTGGTTGGTTCACAGTTTTAGAATGTTGGAAATATAAAAGCATTCTTTGAAATAAATAATCTAATAAATAATGTTCAACATTTTTGTTGTAAAAATTCTTCTTCTGTGCCTTGTCCTTTCAGGATTTAGGCGATCATAGCTTTCCACGTCTCGCTATCTCTGGTGGTTTTTAACACGCTTTCTCCTGTTACACCACACAACCCCCATTCTGTCATCCACCTGATTAGGTCCTTCAAATATGTTATCCACTGCTTTACACTGTCTTTTTTCCCTTTATCTGGCCTGTTAGTATCAGATTCTCCAAGCCCTTCTTCCACATTGCGTGTCCCAGGAACTTTAGCTGTCTCTTCCTGATGGTCAGTATTAATTTCCTTTTCGTCACCATCCTTTCCAAAACCTCATCATTGCTCACATGCTCGTTCCATGAAATCCGCAGTATCCTTCTGTAGAACCACATTTTAGTTGCTTCAAGTTTTCCCTTCATCTTTGAAAAACAAAAAATGTCTACTCTAAACTTACTTTCATATGTTTGGGCTTGATTAAGATTGTAAACCTCACTTTTTAAAACAATAAACATTGCAGAGGGAATGAAAATAGCATAAAATAATAGTGGTGTCAACGGAAAAACCGAACTTTTGACACATTTTTTTTTTTTAATTACGAAGGTTAAACTTTGCTTCCATTGTTTGTTTGTTTTTTTTTTTTTTGTTGTTGTTTTTTTGGTAGTAGTAAGGAGCGAAATACGGGGTTTACTTTTAGTCAAACTGGGTTTTCAAAAGTACCCGATCTGGCGACCTTGCTCTGGGTCACGTTTAGAGAGTCATTATTGCTGGTGACATTTAATTTAAATTTTACACAAGGAATTCAGTTTAAATTCATGTTTATTTCATATTTGTTTTTAAATACGAAAAGACTTATGCAATCAGAAGAAGTAATTAAAAGTTAATATTCAAAATAATGCCAACAACAATCGTTACAAGAATTTAAATAACTTAATTTACAAATATTTTTTATTTAAATGCTATTAATATTTAATATTAATAACTTTATAAAATGAAAATAAATTCTTTTAGATTAGGTTTAGTATTGAAAACACATTTCTTAAAAGATCTTTAAAGTAGCTTGGACATCCATAAATTTTAATACGGCTTAACTTTTATGAACGGATTAGATTTTAAAGTTTTTTTTTTTTTGCATTCTTTCAAGACAATGTATTCCGACAGTGGGTAAAATAAATGAATTGAATTATCAATTTCAGGAATATACAACATATTTGATCCTAAAATAAATAATTAAAAAGTTGTGTTTTCTCCTATACGCGAAAGTTTAAAGAATTTCATGAGTTAATTTAATATTTCAATTCATCATCATGAGAAATATTTTTCCAACACTATGCATCTTATGCCGATGTTTTATTCTGTCAAGTATTGTAACCGTAAAGTTAGACTATTGAGTGGTTTTGTTACACAACCCATTTGAACGTATTGATCGGATTCTGCTACAAGCAAAATTAAATTTTTAAAACTGACTTTGAACTTAGGCGATACTTCGATCCGAGGATAATTACGGTAATCTGTTTGTACGTGATCAAAGGGAGTTAACTCTTCGGTATATATTTTTTTTTTTGTTTCTCTTAAGGTAAATCATCACGATGAGCCATAGTTGAGATTTTTTAATTCATTCATTTCTGATACACAGAAGAGATTCAAGCAACGAATAACGTAGAATATTTCAAGACGAATGAATCCAAACAATATCTTCTTAACTATTACATACATAGCTGTCTGCTAACCTGAGAGAGAGAATTTTGTTTTGTTAAGAAGATCCATCATGACTGTCGTCCATCACTAAAGATAACTTTTTTTTTTCCCCCTAAGAAAGAGAGAAATATTTTAACGCCTATTGCATAAAGAATATTGATTTTCTACCCGGCACATAGAAAACTCGATAAATATATAGAAAAAGGAAGAAAAGAGAAATGAAGAGACGAGTAAATTCTTTCTTACGTTGTTGTTGACATTCTTCTTAAATGTATAGAAAGTCGAGGACAATGATAACATATAAAAGAAAACGCTTTTTTTCATATTGTCATTAGGAAATGTTCAAACGAAGTAAATAAAAAAATAAATAAACCAAGAACAATACAATACACACGTATTATTTGGATATTTTGCAACACTTGTTGCCATCAGCTATAATTCTAAACTGAATTCATAGAATAATGTTCACTAATATGAACCACAATGTCACAAAAAGCAAAAGAGAATTTCTAAGCCTATCATCATATACCAATTCTTTTTACATTTTATCTATTCTGTCAAATGTCGCATATTAGCTGAATGAGTCTCTTAATATATCTGTTTCGTTAATAAATGCATCTGTTTTAGATGCCAATCTCCCCCCCCCACACACACACACACATGCATATTCAAATCAAACATTGCGTTCAGATGTAATGTTCTTGTAGAAAAGTATCGAAATCTATTTACTGTAGAGACGGATCTTTTAACAGATCCGTCTTCAACTCTTTATACGAGATGGATGTGGTGAAGCGATTCGGCATTTAAAAACTGTCTTCTTCAAATTAGTTAATTGACATCCGTGATACACGATTGGGTGATCATGTCTCGAAACAGACAAAAAGACTGACTGGGCAAAATAGTTTCCTGCAGTAGATTGCCATTTCTTTCAGCGGTAGACTGGTTGCTAACCAAGGCTATAGAACCCAATCAGTCCTGATATTCAACCCACAACTGGAGGGAGAAGAGACGGATTAATAATACCTTTCCCAAGGGTATTTTTGCGCGTAAGTGAATGTAATGAATTCAACTGGAGTTCGAACTTGGCTCCCCGGCTTCTCGTTCCGAGCCGATATCCATTGCCCCACAACATTCTAGTAAATAAATCGATGGGAGATATTTAACTTTTGGAAAGAATTTGTAAATTTCTAAGATGCCTCAATCTATTTTTAAGTTCTTTACTTTATCTGTTCACCTTTTGGCTAGGTATTGTTTCTTTGTACGTATGTATAGCAGAACTCCAAATTATTATACTCTGCAGATTGTGTGCTGTTGCAGTAATATTCAAGATTAAATAATTAAAAAAGCGTGTAAAAATTTCAGAGGTATTACAAAAACCATACAAGCGCGCCAACATTATCGAAACGTTAGTCCTAAACAAAAACAAAAAAAAGCCACCAAAATAAAATAATAGTAGAAATTTGTCAGATGTAATAGAAAACACATCACGAGGTATGAAAAAAGAATATTCAACTAATCGCTGTTTTGTCGAGTTTGTATCTCCTGAAAAAACAAATATGAAACTTTGCAATTGGTTGTGGTTAGTCAACTAAAGGAACGTCAACTTGTTTACCCATTAAAACGCTAAACGATTCTTTTTATCTGCTGAGGAGCGGCTAAAGATTAACAAAAAGACTACGGCGGCCTAACAACTTTTCCAAGCTAGTACCTTTCATTTTTCTTGTGGTAAGGAAATTTACTAAGATGTTTATGCGCGGACCTGAAGCAGACTACCACCACGTTTAATTTTTAATAACGTTTTTTTTTTTTTTACTTTTTTCAGCGCAGTCCTTTCGATTGATACTTAAACTTTCCGAGTATCAAAAAAAAAAAAAAAATTTGAAAAATTACAATATTTAAAACTATTTTTATTTTTTTTGGCGGGGATTCAGTTTCAACGTTAAAGTAAATCGATCCTCCATTTTCAATCCACTGGTTGTATGAGAAACTGCCCCCCCCCCCCCCCCCCGCCAAATTGTTTAAATATTGAAATTTTTGCAAATTTTGTTTTTTGTCATTCGTAAAGTTTAAGATGTTAAAGATAATATTGCAGTGAAAAAAGTCCAAAAAAATTGATAATGAACAAATTTACAGGTGGCGGTAATGTCGTACCGGCGACTGGTTTCAAAATGGAGGCTCGATTTACTATAACGTTGTATGAGAAACTGACCCCCTCCCCGAAAGTGTTTAAATCTTGAAATTTTTCAAATTTTTTTTTTTTGTCAGTCGTAAATCTAAGGGGATTATCGATAGGACTGCGCTGAAAAAAGTAAAAAATAAATAAATAAATAAAACAACGAAATTAAACGTGGTGGTAGTCTGCTTCAGGTCCGCCTGTTTTTGTTTTCCCCTATATCAGATACGTCGTTTTTATGATCATTTTCAAATTAAACAGTTAACTATGAAAAATTAATTAACAAATTCATTTATACAAACACTGACATAAAAAAAAGTATTATGAAAATGTAAATAAATTGCAGCTTTGAATGTTACCTCAATTACCAAGAATGTATTTACTTAACTTAAATAACTGTAACTTATTATTACTGACGCCGCCATACAATTCGAGGATGAAAGACTGCGAACAAATGGAGAGAATATTGTCTGAACAAAAATCTAAATAAACATATTTCCATACAATAAAAACGCACGTAAAAGAGAGTCAATGTAGAATTTTAAAACAATTATTCTATTTTTACATGACTCGAATTACTTGCATTTTATCCGATTCTTTAAAAAACATCGTTGAATATTTAAAGTAAATCTCCAAATACGAATTATTATTATTACGTTCTATTCATTTTCAATAAATAAGATTAGATGCTGATAAAGTATCGAGATGAAATACCCATTTTCCCAGGGCAACGTCAGGTAACACTGCTAATGCTACATTATGCAGGAGAATAAGTAAAAATTCCAAGTTATTTAATGTCATATGTTTGGACTAGAATAAGACATAACCTGTAACGAGAGTATTCTTCGGATTATTATCAGGTGACAGAGAAAGATTCCAGGTTCTATGCAGTTCAATGCAATCTCCTCAGTGGATTGAACAAGCTCTTAAGTAAAGATCAAGGCTTTATTTATCCTATTGTAGTCTCAGTTCTCCGACCCCCACCTAAAGCCCCCACCGCGATTATGCTAGAACAACTGTAGTAGACATGAGCAGCCCACATTTACTTTGGTGTATCTGACAGTAACAGTCCATGCATCCCTTGAAGCTACCAAAAGATAATATAAGGAGAAAAGCAGAGAAAGCCCTCTATACATCTAGCTAGAACACTGGAAAGTAACTTAGATTTTTTTCTTCTTTTTATTTCTACTATTCTTTTTCTTTAGACTTTCGTTGGATCGCAGACAGATTTTTCCGGAAGAAGAAGAAAGCACTTAGAAAACTGACAAATATTTAAAAACCCTAATTTCTTGAACCGCATTTTCAGATTTCCCAGGTAATAAATAAATAAATAAGCTAAAAATAAGCCCATAAGTTCAAACAATAAAAATACCCGTGCATTCCTGAAGAACTATTGGTAAGGGGGAGGTAACTCAAAGCCATTAGGAAGCTAAGATGGAGGAGGATAAGAGAAATGAGTAAAAAAATATCTTTTGAACTTTATAAGGAATTCATAGCCACAAACTTCCTGCTTTTCCCGAGAGTTTAGGCGGAGATCTGAAAAGGTGCAGGCTGCGATGTTGATGAAATTACTTTTGAGCGGGAGTCGGGAAAGAAAAGAGAAGACAAAAAGAACAAATTTGCACATTGGCCAAACGCCAAGAAATAAATTTCAAATAATCAGAACCGCGTATGTATAGGTTTCCATTCGGCACTTCATCTATAATGGCGGCGACATGAAAGACGCATTTTGCTGACATTATGCATGTTACATGTAATGACAGTAGCATGAAAAATTTTACTGCCCAATATTAGGTAAAATGTTACCAAGAATCGCCAAAAATAAGTGCCAAATACGAATTGAGAAGGAGAACAGTGCCAGGAAAGGAAAAGAAATCTATATGAGAGAGGGAGAGAAAGAGAGAGAATTAGGAGCAAACGTCTTAAAAATGAGAAAAAGTAAAGAAAGTTTATATTACTTGTGATGAAGAATATAGAGAAGTTGCTCATTATTAATTATTATTATTATTGTTGTTGTTGACGAGTTCGCCCGACAAAGAATTTCTTTATAAAAAAAAAAAGGTACTTAATGTTTCACAGCTGATATGAAATATTTTTACTAAAAAGTAATTTAAAATAAAAACTCAATACACAAAGTAAATCAGTATTCAATCCAAAATATCGCCATCAAAGACAAATATACGCAAACAATCCGAGAAAAAAAAGTTACTAATAAACATGTCTGTCTGATACGATTAAATTTTTTTTTTTTAATCTTCAAAGAAACACAAAATAAAAAATTTCAGGATAGAAGATATGCCAATCCTTCTTCAGCAAAATGCTTTGATAATACTAATAATAATAAAATTTAAATAACTGGTCTATCACTGGTGTCACGAATAACAATAATCGAAGTATAAAGAGCTCAGAATCGAAATAGAAAAAATGATACCAGTCATAGTAGGAACACTTGGAATTATAAAAAAAAAAAGTGATAGGACACAACACATTGAAAAAAATCCCTGGAAATCCCATCTTAAGAGAAATACAAAAAAATTGTTTCTTTAAGTACAAAGAATTTTGTGCATGTAACGCTAGTGACGTTATGGGAATTAGAAAAACACATCATGAAATGTAGCCATAACAACATACCATTACCTGCAATAGGTCTTACCGCAGACAATAGGTAGTATGGCCATAGTCAGTCAGTTAAGTGCCATACGTGAAACGCGCTTGGGCGATCGAGACATGACTGACTGAGCAGAAGATTCCATTTGAATTTCTTGCATTCACTTACGTACAAATACCATTGGGAAAGGTATTAATCCGTATCTTCCTTCCAGTTATGGGTTAAATAATAGGACAGATTGGGTTCTATAGCCTTCGCTGGCAATCAGTCTACCGTAGAAAGCAATAGCAACCTACTACGGAATAATCTTCTACCCAATCAGTCATGTCTCTTGATCGCCCAAAGTGTGTATCACGTATGGCACTTAACTGACTGACCAACAGTAGGTGTACTTGGGATGATACAAACGGAACATAACACATTGAAAAACAATCCCTGGTTAAGAGAAATACAGAAGAATTTATTGATCTCTACAAACCACATATGAAGTAGAATTTTGTGCATGTAACGCTAGTGACGTTATGGGAATTAGAAAAACAAATCATGAAATGTAGCCATAACAACATACCATTACCTGCCTTAGGTCTTACCGCAGACAATAGGTAGTGTGGCCATAGTCAGTCAGTTAAGTGCCATACGTGAAACGCGCTTGGGCGATCATGTCTCTTTCGAGACATGACTGACTGAGCAGAAAATTATCCCGCAGTAGGTTGCCATTGCTTTCTGCGGTAGACTGGTTGCCAACCAAGGCTATAGAACCCAATCTGTCCTGTTATTTAACCCATAACTGGAAGGAAGAGACGGATTAATACCTTTCCCAAGGGTATTTGCGCGTAAGTGAATGCAATGAATTCAACTAGAATTCGAACTTGGCTCCCCCGATTTATCGTTCCGAGCCGATATCCACTACACCACAATGAAGATCCATAGAAGAAATTGAAATATGATGATAATAAAAATGTTTCTGTTAAAAATATCTATCAGGAAAATATCAGAAATTCTGTAAGCAATATATGAAGGTGATCTACAGAGGTGTAGTTGCATTTTCGATACAGAAGAATCGGTTTTCCTCCCACCAAACACAAAGATGTGGTAACGTATAACTGACTTCATGCCCATCAAGCCCTTTCTTCATCCATGTTTATAATTCAAATAGTATAATTTCTAGTTAATGCTGTGCTGTGTAATGTATTCGCGTTAGTTGTAACAATTAAAAAAAGGAAAAAAAAACTATGTCTCATTTTTAAAAATTCCACTAACTCCCTTAATTTTAAAGTTAAAGGTGACTTACATCACCGTATTCCGCTTAAAATCAGCCTTTATAAAACAAATTAGCCATTTTAAATTTACTCTATATGAGGTACTGAAGAGATATCAGTCTAGTACGATTTACAAAATCAGAGTAGACATCATATTTATTTTGGCTGGGAAGAGAAATTTTCAACACTTTCCAGGTACAAGGGATGAGCCTTAATGAAAATACCTTTGAGTTACTGCTTACTTAAGCAAAGTTTAAGAATTGGTTAAATAATTATGATTGATTTCATAACCTTAGAACTTGGATTGGAGACCCGATCATCTTTTACTTTTATCTATTCAGATCCAAAAGTAGTCGAAATCATTAATGTCTTCAAATCTGAAACGAGTTGAAATCTATGGCTAAAAAAACCTAAATGCGACGGATACAAATCTAATTTCCTGATTAATCTTATTATTATTAACAACTTCAGAGTTATTCTTTAGAAATACTTTTCAATGAAACAGCCGATATAGCTAACGATTTTTTAAAAATTATTTTAGAACTTTTGCAATTGATAACAGAAAAATAAATGGTGGCAATAAAAACATAAAAATTTGATTGATTTTTCTAAACGCATAAATTTTATTATCATCATGATTATAAATATATTTATTTATTTATTTGAATTCAGAAAGTGTGTTTCTTAACTATTGCATAATAATAGGTTTGGGCTTTAACCCCCATTAAGTTTCCTTCCATTTAAATATTTTAAAGAACGAAAAACAACCAACTAGAAAATTGCCCGGATGTTTGGAATTTCCTGTTATTTTATTAAAAGAAAAAAAAAGAAAGAAAAGTAATGGAAGGAAAATAAAGAAAACTCAGATATGATGTCAGTGATGGGCGTATTTGAAGAATTACTGAATTTATCGACATGCTAAAAAGAAAAAAATGATTGAATATTCTTCGTCTCTAAGAAAAATGAGCTAATAATAAATTTTTTTTCCTACTTGCTGGCTACTTCCTTTTCCATTTGCCGGCAATATAAAAGGCGTGATGAGATAACGTAGGCAAAACGGGTTCGTTAATTTATCATAAACACATCTGACACACCAGTGATGGAAAAGTGAAAGCTGTCAACAGAGGGACGACACGATACGCTTTGCCCGTTTTATGATAGTAGAGAGGGAGAAAGAAAGAAAAATTACACCGAACAAAATTTTCTTCAAGACATACACACAGACTGACACAAACAAATAAATACTGACAGTGAGAGAAATCTAGACAGACACGTATGCAGGGCATGACCCACGAGTCTTCTACGGAGGCTCCAAGATGGAATATGTTGATTAACATAAGCGAGAGGACGTACGCAAATGTATTTACCCGACCTACGAACAACAAGAAAACATTGAACGAATGAAAAAGAAAGTAAATAAATAAAAATTACTGGAGTGTAGGACTGTGTGATGATGGCGAGCGTCTAAGTTTTTAAACCAAATACAACTATCGTCACCTTTTGATTCGAGCAAATATTGTTGTACAAGATACTAAGAGCATCGTGTGGAAATGCCTTATTTGCTTGAAGGACAAAGAAAACGAACAAAATGAATGTCCAGTCGTCCCTCGTCTAAAAACGTTTTACGATTCAATGAGTGGGGGGTCAAATGGACAGTTCTCAACAAAACACTTATCTGAATGGACATGTCGAAAAACAAGTTTTAAAACGCGCTTGATTAAGTGCCGGCTTAAATAAACGCAATGGTAGAAGGGGGTCTGACATTCTTCGTGAAATACATTCACTTACGGAATTACCGAGTCAAACTTTCTTTGAAAAACAAAGTAATGTGAATCAGTGATATGAGATTCACCCAACTTTAGAACTACACCGGTAGTCAGAAGGGTTCAATTTATTGAACCACTTAATTCCACTGTTATATAAAATGTTATTAATTTTTTTTTATTAGTATCTCATTTCATATTTTGTTGCTTTTTTTAATTCAGCTTTTGTTCCGCCCATCAATTCTATGACAGTGAATAAACAAAGTAGTATCGAAAAAATATCTAGGTAATATTTGAACCCACGTCGTTTTTGTCCTCAGAGAAGAAAAGCTAAAGAGTTTAAATCTCACCGACATTGTGCTGTGATCATACTGCTTTAGAATAGAAGGCAGGAGCAAAAGTTGTAAGAAAGGGCAACTATAAAATTAAGACTAGAATAAAATACTAGTAAAAAGATAATAACGCTTGATAATGGTTCATAAAGAGAATAATTTTGTTGTTATAAATCAATGAAAATTAGAAGTCAATTTTTAAGCTATTCACAATAAATGTTTTTTGTTAACATGTTTCTGGTTTCATCTTCATTGAAATAATTATTTACTAATAACGTAAATGATTTAATAAAGCAATATCGATTACGCAAAGGATTTGAAATTGAAATATTAGAATCCCTCGATTAATGCGAATTCGATTTAATGCTTTTTATACCAAAATTCAGTAATTGCATACATAAATACTAGATTATTATCGGTATTTTCGCGTAAGTAAATGCAAAAAATTCAGCTGAAACTCAAACTCGGCTCCCAGATTTCTCGTTCCGAGCCGTTGTACACTGCACCACAACGCATATATGGTTGGGGGGAGAAAAAAAAACGATCGTTCAGTTTGTTGAGTAAAATTAAAGACATTTTCATTTTTTTAAGTGTTTTGAATTAACTTATCGAAATTTTTTTTATAATGATGTTCACCTTGTAAAAGTTCGAGGAGCCACTCGAGGTAGAGTGTTACAAAAGTAAGAAGTGCTGTTTATATGCAAAAAGGTAGTGTGAAGATTGGGCAGCTCCTGTCAAAATATGTCAGCTGTACTCCCTTTTCGGCCTGACTTGGCTTTTGTAGAGGTAGAGGATATCGGAAGGAGTCAGATACTGGAATGATTCAGAGAACCGACTGTTTTTCCTGTATCTTTAGTGATGGATCATATGTACGAGTGCCACGAAGTCGAGGTGGAATTTAAGGCCCAATAGGCGCTCAAAACACGGGATCTCGCCGAGGTAAGATCCGTTCATTATGGCTGGTTCTGGATTTACCGTTTTGTTTCACTATCTTCTGACATTTTTCAGGCAGTTTCATAATCCCATACGGCTTTAAGTAATTTCCACACTTCTGTAATAAGGATACCGAATGGGAATGCAAAAATACATATCAATTACAATACGGTAAATGGTGAAAAAATGTTGAGGATGTGGCTTTAAATAGCCTGCAAAGGATTCATAAGCCGTAAAAAACGAGTCAATCTTATTTGTTTCTTATTCTAAGAATAATAAAAAGTGGATTGAAGACAATCAGTCAGTCAGTTAAATGCCATACTTAATACACGCTTGGGTGATCATGTCTCCCAATGACTGAGCAGAAGATTCTCCCGCAGTAGATTGCCATTACTTTATGCGGTAGACTGGTTGCCAACCAAGGCTATAGAACCCAATCTATCTTGTTATTTGACACATAGCTGGAGGGAAGAGATGGATTAATGCTTTTCACAAGGGTATTTGTGCGTAAGTGAATGCAAGGAATTCAGCTGGAGTTCGAACTCGGCTCCCCGATTTTTCATTTCGAACTGATATACACTGTACGGCAACGCACATGGAAGGCAATATCTACCGAAAATTACTTCTCAATTAACATAAATCTTCAAGAAATCATGAGTAAATGTCCAAAAATTACTTGGATTGGTACAGGTGAACCGTCCATTGGACTGTATTTCAACCACCGCATTAAGAAATGAGACGTTTAAGGAATCAGATTATCTGCAGCCTGTGTTGTATTTCACCAAACGTATCATTTCACGTAATATTTGTGAAATATGTTAACTAATATCATAAGAATATTTTCTAAGTGTATTATTAGTTCTATCATAAAGGAATAAATTCAATTTGTCCCCCACCAAAATCATCAGTTGTTTTGATAACTATTGAGGATTTAAAAAAAAACCCCTAAGAACCGAATATCGGGATAAATCGTGCGCGTTCGGTCCATACTGTCAAGATGGTTCTGCTAAAAATAAAGTTCTTTGAGGTTTTTTTAGTTACGGTACCATTCGGCGGATATGCGTTGTGGTGCGGAACGAGAAATCGGAGAGCCGAGTTCGAATTCCAGCCGAATTCATTGCATTCACTTACGCGCAAATACCCTTGGGAAAGGTATTAATCCGTCTATTCCTTCCAGTTATGGGTTAAATAACAGGACATTGGGTTTTATAGCCTTGGCAGGCAACCAGTCTACCGCAGAAAGCAATGGCAACATACTGCGGGATAATCTTCTGCCCAGTCAGTCATGTCTCTTTCGAGACATGATCGCCCAAGCGTGTATCACGTATGGCACTTAACTGACTGACCATTCGTTTTGATATATGCCATGATCCTTCAAAATGTGAAGGACCACGGTTCTCCACAATTTCCTGTCTTTTGTAGCTCTAGTAAACCTTTCTCTTTATTCCCAGTTTGTCATCTGCTCATTATGTATATGCTTTTTCCCTCCTTCCTTGGATTCAATATGTCCTGAGTGTATTAAATTTTCCAATCCCTTTCCTCATAATGTGTCGCAAAAATTTAATCTGTCCTTTTCCCACCATTAATATAACAAATAATGTTATCGGTCAAGATAAGATCTTCATATCTGGTAATTAATGCATAGATGCCGAACCGTATCCAGCAGACTTAGGTGCCATGCTATTTTCCTTTGATTCTAAGCGTTCATTACTTTCCAGATTATTCTTGGCTTCTCTACTACAACAGTTTCACTAGGCAATCAATTACAATTTTCTTTATCCATATCTATTCACCATACGAGGTGCACCAATAACAACTGTTTGTGGCTGTCTTGAACTTCCAAAACTTTGCGACTTCAAACTTTAATGGGCCATGGTTTATTGCTTTCGCTTCTTTGGCCGTGTGTGAATCAAAAAGACAAGATGTGCTGTTAATTCATTATATCTGATGCAGGTCGAATGCAAATGGTAAATTTATTATAACGCAATGATTAGCAAACTAATCTTGAAGATTATTATTATTACTGAAAAAGAATCTATCTAAACCGAGTTCCTGACATGTGAAACTAAACTTAATATCTAAATATCAAGAGAAAGAAAACTAGATTTTATTTATAGAAACCCGTTCAAAAAAAAAAAAAAAAAAAGAGAAAGTCACCTTCATAATAAACTTTTATTCAACTTTCAGAAGAAAGCTTGTTTTTTTTTTTAATTTAACAAATCATAAATGAAGTTGAAGAAATAGCCGATAAAATGCTTAACAAGTGAGTGCGACACTGTCATCCTTTTAAATAAGCACGAGAAAAAGATTGGAATTTTATTTATTTGGTTTCCTTGTTGATAAATAGGTGTCTCTTTATTTTTCATTTTTGGTCTATTTTGAAGTGTGAGATGCACGCATTAATGCTAAAACATAGGAGTTTGAAAGGGGGGGGGGAAACAACACAAGAAGCCTTAAAAGATCGAGAAACAGACAGGCAGCAACTGTTTCATTCCTACAACTATTCCCTAAGCTCTGTCTACGTATAAAAATTTAATACAAAAGACAAGCTTCCTCTTTCACAAGGTAGCTCTGCACGATACCCCCTAGAGTAGACCCCAGCTCGTTTTAAGAGATTCCTTTTCCCGATACTGAAAGCAGAGATTCGCAGATGTCGTCTGGGATAGCATTTCCTGTTCACAGATATGTTTTTTTTTAAACGTTATTGTCATCAATTTTCGTCAAAAAGAAAACAGAGAACAACAAACTATGACAACAAAATTAAAAAAGAAGACACAAACGCACTAAATAAAGAAAAAAATGAATGAAGATTGCATACAGCTAAATTATTTTTCGTATTTTTTCTTTACAAAAGCCATTGTGTTAGAGAAACATTCCTTGTAAAATGACTTTGAGAACTTGTGGATAGCATTTGATGGCAATTTTTTCAATCATATTTGTTTATTTATGCATTCGTTTCATTATTACTATTAATATTAATTTCATTTCTTTCGACCAGCCAACATTCTTCTTCCCTTGTAAAAGTTGCCCTTCCCTTAAAGTTTTTAGATGCGAGACTAGATTTAAAAAGCATGCATACGCATGCGTGAAGCATTCATTTAATGTGCGAATGCGAACCATGCTATAGCGCATGTGTAGCACGATCCTTAAGTGACTCATTGTAATTTGACATCAAGGCGTAAATATTTTGAGGAAAAAAAATGAGAATGAAGAAGAAAGAGCGGCAATGATAAAATTCGAAAGAGGAGAGCGTCAATGGAAAATAACGACGAAGCTTTATGTAAGAGGAAAAAGATTGAATAAGATGAGAATTAAAAATGAAAAGAAAAGTTGTAAAAGGTGGGGGTTACAAAGAAGTGAAAAAGATTTTAAATCTAGTGGAGGTTGCAATGTAAGAAGAAAGAAAACGAGGGCGCTTGCGTGAGAAAGAAAGAGGAGAGAAAAAGAAAAGCGTTGAGGAAAAAACAAAAAAAAACAAAAAAAAAGACAGAATAGAAGAAAGTCAGAATAAAACGGAGAGGAGTGAGAGTGAAAGAGAAAGACGGAGAAAAGAGAGAAGAAAATAGGAAAAAATAGGTATGAGAGAGTTCGGGTAATAGAGAAAAATACGCCATAAAGTTAAAGTAACACGATGTTCAAAAGAAAGTCAGGACGAAAATGGAAAAAAAAAAATTAATTCATTTAATATCGATAAAACATGATAGCATGTGACTAGATCGATGTCATCTGGAGATCAACCCTTCTGTCATTTTGCTATACTTTCTACTACCCAAGTAAAGCTATTGTATATTCCGATGTATTCCGCTCACCACCCAATTCAACATAAATCCCTCAATCACCGTTATCAAAGCGGACCATTGATTTCTGAGTCAAACAAATGCTCTCCGACCCAGCAGGCAGGCAGTACTGCAATTATCTCAACACTGCAATCAGGAATGAAATTGAGGAAATTATTTTATATAACCGACTGTATCCGGTTTTGGCAATCAAATGTGTTAGCCGGTAACACTATATGATATCCGGTCGTCAGTTTTGTGCATTTCATACCGTCAGATCACAGGGTGTTGAGAGCAGAAGGTCAATATGGCAGTAAACACAAAGTGGACAAGCTGGAATCACAGTCACTGGACGACGCGTTCTTAAAGCCAACGAATGGTAGGGAGGCTTCAAAATTGTAGTGATCACGCTTTTCTCCCCAGCTTACACTGACCAATCGGATCAGTAATCTCCATCAGCGAGAAATTTGGACTGGCAAGATTTTCTTTATTTCTCTCTTTCCAACATCGAGTGCTTGGTTTGGGAAGACAAAGTGAAACGAGGTATACGAGTATCAATGGTTTAAATACCTCACATCTTACCGGAAAATCCAAATGGCTGCAATGACAACATTTTATGCCGTCAGCGGGTTTTCGCAAGTGTATGCACATCGACATATTAAATTAGAAACGCGGTCTAAAAGAAAAATGAAACAAGTCTTTACCAAAACCTTTTTCTTTCAGCCTCTACCCAAACAAAAAAGACTCTTTTAATTTATTTATTGTTATTATTACTATTATTAATTATTACTATTATTAATTATTACTATTATTGTAATAGTAATGATAATAATCGGGAAGCCGAGTTCGAATTCCAGTTGAATTCCTTGCATTCACTTATACTCAAATACCATTGGAAAAGATATTAATCCGTCTCTTCTCTCCAGTTATTGGTTAAATAATAGGACAGACTGGGTTCTATAGCCTTGACTGGCAACCAGTCTACCACAGAAAGCAATGGCAACCTACTGCGGGATAATCTTCTACCCAGTCAGTCATTTCTCTTTCGAGACATGATTGCCCAAATGTGTCACACTTTTAATTGACGGTAAGCTTTTGGTCTTTCGCTAAATTTATTCTCCAGTTCAATCCGCTATTTATGCACGCAGAAATTAAATATTTCCGAGTTTTAAGTAAATAAAGAAAATTTCTCAAAGATCGTTTCCAACTCTTTGATAATCCAAGAATGAATCCATTAAAATGGGTACAAAAATACAGAAATAAAAAACGAAATAAAACCGTTGATATTTCTATAAATGAGAAGCAACTGTAAGCAGAACATACAGCTACACTTATCTCCCTTTATCGTCACCATTAGGGAGGGGTACTGTAGTGAAAAGTAAGAGGAGTGCAATTGACCAAATCTAAAAATGTTTTTTTTTTTTTTGTTGTTGTTTTTTTTTTTTTGTTGTTTTTTTACCAAAATATAAATTCTTTTGGTGGGAGGTAAACAGAAACGAAGATGTGCAAAATCAGTCTGTCAGCTGTTCAAACCAACAAAAAGCAAATACCAGTAACGACAGAAAGATTAACATAAAACAAAGGAATCAACACTTTGCACACGGACTGTTGTGTTACAATGGTAAGTAGTCGTCTTCCACATCGTTTAGTGCAAGAAAAAAAAATAGCCTGTTCGCGGGTGCGCACGAGCGTCACTACGAAATAAGAAAAAGGTAAAGACAAACTGAAGTCAGTCGAGAGAATAAATAAGAATGATTTCACCTTTTCAATGCTGTTTGTTTTTTTACGAGAACAGCGGTAACATGTGTGCAAAGGGAAGTAAGAACAGACGATTTTGTTTGAGTTGGCGAATTCAACGAAGTGCCGCCGGCTTTTCTTCGTCGTCCTCTTTCATTGATAAAATGTTGACATTAATTAGCCAATATAACGTTTAACTTGTTACGAAATCATTACAGAAATTTTTCTCTTCTGCTACCTTTTTATTTACTATTATTATTTTCTAATGAACACTTTACAAACATCAAACGTGGGATGACGAATACGGCACATATGTTTTAACCATCTACACTAGGATAGATTATATTTCTAGTTGAAAATTCAGGAACAATTTTATCCAAGTAAATCATTCATTCCCAGTTTTATCATTTCACGGATTTGAAGCTCATTTAGAGGAACAGTGGAGATAGTCTCTCGGGTTGAGTAATCGAGAACTAAGTTCGAATTCCAATAGACTTCGTTACATTCATTTACGTAAAAATAACTTTGGGAAAGGTATGAATTAAGCTCTCCCAGCTATAGGCAAACAACTCTGAATTCAAAACCTCCAACCCTACCACCGCGCAACTGACAAAGCCTGGTGAGTACGGACGGCTACACCCCTGAAAACATGGTGAATCAGGGAGGAGATCCTCTAAGAAGTGAGAAGGTCTTCTTTCTGGAATTGGTCCAATGAGCGTCATTCCTGGTAGCTTTTCTTTTTCTTTTTTTGTTTCTTTTTTAAGAAAAAAAAAATCAGGGTGACGTTTCTCCACGGAGAGAGAATGACATGGATCTGTTCTAATGAGCCCTGGTACACTTATTTCAAATCAAACTTGTAAAATACGCGATTAACTTATGATCGGTTTTATTTCCATCATCAAATAAGAGCCGGAATAGAAGTTATTTTAATAAAGAAGATTTCTTAAAATCACCTAATGACATTGACTTGAACCACGGAGATTGCAACAAGATCCACGGTCGACACATAACTGAAAAATAAAATTCAAATAAATACAAAAAGATGTTGAATTTGTAGTGAATTCACACAAACAGTGCTCAATGTCGACCGTTTTCAGTGCTACAAAAAACAAAATTCTCTTGCAAAGACCTATTTCGTGTAAAAAATATCAGTTGTCTTAAAATTCATAGACTCAAAAAGTATGTTTTTTTTTAATTGCTTTGAAAAAATTATTTTAAAACAGTAATCTTTTCGTTGGCTTACACTCAAACATTGAGCAATTCATTCACTCAATCGAATGAATACTTAACGAGCTAATTGATCACAAACAAATGATAGCGAAGAAAAAAAGAATATGTACAATTGAGATATGAATTGCTGGATAGATGTGGTCTTTCATTTGTCGCCTGCGACATTTATCAAGCAGACAGTGAAGGAATTATATGGAACTCGCAGCGGCCGACCGACATGGGCGCCGTCAGTTTCCGAAGACTGGTCTACTCAAGTGGAAGACACACGCTAATACACCCATTAAGATGGAGACATAGATAGAATAGGTATTGAACCGTGAGCTGTAGATGTAAAGAGATATATGAACACGAATGATAGAAGCGGACAGTCAAAGTTCAATCATGTAGTTTATCGCGGGTAAAACAATAACTTAACTCTTTTGTTTGTTACTCTTTTAGTAATTCTCAGCCAATCTGGTAGCGATCAAATGAGATTGGATTCTTGAAAGATGAACAAAACAAGATGAAGGATTAGTTACTAGTCTGCAACACAAACTGGATGTAGCAGATTTTACAAGCAGATAGAAGTACAAAATTCTTCTTCAAAGGAGTAATTCGCGCATTGGAATTGAAAAACATTTAATTAAAGAACCATTTTTTTCTCGAAAATGCTACACAGCAAAAATCACCAAATTGTACAATGTATAAGGAAGAGAATTACAATATTTTAAAAGTCAGTTAAGTGCCATACGTGATACACGCTTTGGACGATCACGTCTCGAAAGAGACATGACTGACTGGGCAGAAGTTTATTCTGCAGTAGGTTGCCATTGCTTTCTGAGGTAGACTGGTTGCCTGCCAAGGCTATAGAACCCAATCTGTTCTATTATTTAACCCATAACTGGAAGGAAGAGACGAATTAATACCTTTCCCAAGGGTATTTGTGCGTCTGTGAATGCGAGGAATACAACTGGAATTCGAACTCGGCTCCCCGATTAGTCGTTCCAAGTCGATATACGTTACACCACAATTAGAACAGAAAGTGTTTATTGGATAATTACATGGAACAAATTTGAACGTAAAAAAATAATGTTTAAAACCAAAGTGTAAAGCAGTAAACTACATGTAGTGCTAGTTAAATGCGTAAAAGGTTTTTAAATGATATATATGACAATTCATGGAATCAAACCACAAACAGTTAATTAAAAAAGTAATATCCTTATTAAATGAAGCATGAAAACTGGAGCCTGTAACAACTGATCCTGTGCATTAAACTGAGGTTGCTAAGGCCCTATTTATGAAAACTATGTGAAAAATCAAAAACAAAGCTAATGAACGAAGGACAGATATGGAACATTTGGTTATTACAGATGAATATCAGAAAGGAGTCATTGACTGTAAATGATAAATAAAAATGACATCTCAGATTTCATAACAGCATTTGATTTGGTTTAGCGATTTACAATGAGAATGTCAGCATCCGAAGGGAACTGAGAAAAAGTCGAGCGCAGAGATCATTTGAAATATCACAAACAGATATCGGTATGAAAAGGGGAGATAAACGATCTCTAAATGATGGCAATGTTACTTTATAGGTTTCAGACATCCTTTTGTGAGTGTGTACGCTTTCGTCTATTATATGAAAGGACGGTATTGTTTTCATTAGATAAGGAAGGCGACAAAGGATATAAAATGTGGCACATTGGAGCCATTTACAGCCACGGTGGTAAAACTGAATTTCGGAAGATAGAAACAACATTTCGAGAGTACAAGTTGGAGAGAAAGTGTACTGAGGCGTTAAGGAAAAGGAAAGGGAATAGATAAGTGATGTAGGTAAAATAAAAAAGGAGAAAACAGAAGATAAAAAGGGGGCGAGGGAAGGAAAAAAGAAAAGCATAGAAAGATGCAAGATAAATTAAGTGAAATCACAAAAGCATGAGGAAAATAGAAATGTCCAGAAATAATAATAATAAAAAAAAAATTTCAAAAGGACGCATTCGCCGACATGTTGAAATAGAACGAAGAAGGTAGATAGATTAACGGCTGACATCTTTTTTTCTTCTCCATATTCTGCTATCTGATTTTTTTTCTTGATCATCAATAAACAAACTTTGACTTTCTATTGCTTGTGCGGCCGTTTGAGCGCTGGGTTTTAGCTTCCCCCCACCTATTCACAAAGTAAAACTGCAACCATATATTCAAGAATAGAAACAATGTAAAATGCAGACTTCATGAAGAGAAAAAGAAAACAAACTTCTTTAGGGATATTTCCGGTAAAATAAAAATTAAATTAAAAAAAAAAAACATACACAAAAAGGCAATATGACGAATATCTGATATTATATATCAAAATCGCTTCACAGACCCCTACGTGAGTACGTGTTTTGGTTAGTTAATTTAACGACATTTCAATTCCGCACTCAGTCTCTTATTATTATTATTGTTGTTGTTTTGTTTTCTTTTAATCCCAAACTAAATATTTGAGTCTTATACAAATAGTTTCGCGAGTTCAGTAAACATTCGATTCTCAGCAGTTAGCGTTGACAAAACTAAGATTAGCAACTAAAAAACTCTTAAAATTTAAAACTTCTGCAACAATGGTGAGCAAATTCATCTCTCAAACTATTGCTACTGTAATAAGTTCCATTATTGACTTAGTCAAATCCTTGTGACATACTTAAAATTAGTAAATAACAGGAACACAAAGTACTACGAAATAGTGATTGTAAAATTAATTTCAACAACTACTGTAGTGTGTTCGATTCTCGCGCAAGACCACACTTAAGTACATTTCTTTTTATTGCAACGAGTAAATGTTTTTCTTAATATTCTAAATAGAATAGAATTTAGTAGATATAGTAAGCAATGAACAAATACGAACTTCAAAATACGGCAGTTAAAAAAGAAAGTATACTTTCTTGAATCCAAAATAAATACACGAATACTTAAACTTAATTTGACTGACAGACAATTAGATTCCATCTATGTTAATTTCTCACTGTTTGTACCACACTTGCCTTGTGGATAATTCGGTGTGGTTAGGGTTAGGGTTAGTCTTAATGACTTAATACCGACTGGCGTGTTTGGAGGTTCACATAAAATTGGACATTAAATAATCCAAACAGCCAATCTTCCTTTCCGGACAATCCAATTTAGGGGAAGAGCAAGGAGGGCCTTCTACTATCCGATCAAGATCATTTAAACGAGCAACGAAAACGTCTTTTTTTTTTTTAATTTCTTCTTCAGGATTCTAGAGACGGAATCGAAAAAGTTATTCCATCCGAACTTGTTCTGAAAATTCATGTTATGACACTTCAGTATGGGTCCTTGGCCTCCCTTCGACAATACTGGTGGCGCAGAGAGAGAAGTCATGCTGTATGGGCAACTGCTGATTTCCCATCCCCCCCTCCCACCAAAAAAAAGAAGCTTGCCCAGGTCTTATCTGAGCAAGTAAAGCAAACGCTGCGCTAATACCAACAGCTGGATTAAAAATAAAATTAAAACCCAGGCGCGGATCCATACATTTTCTAGACCGTCGAATAATACATTCTCTTTTTATTTGTTGGGAAAACTTATGCTTTCGACACATTCTAAACAGTTCTATACAGAGAATACAACCATTCCCTTGATTCATAATTTTCACGGCAGTAATCGTAGTGATGTAGAAAAATAACAGTTTTCAAGTGTCTATTCATTAAATAAGCAATTTAGTAGATATAGTAAGCAATGAACAAATACGAACTTCAAAATACGGCAGTTAAAAAAGAAAGTATACTTTCTTGAATCCAAAATAAATACACGAATACTTAAATGTAAAATCTTTTCACATTCCGGGTAAACTTGCATTCATGCGGTCTCCGTAATTCCTGTTCTTGTAGGATCGGTATTTCAACTGACTTGCCCTTTACACTTTTTTTTATATTCTACATGACGCGTCTAGAAGAAGAGAAATCGTGTATAATAGCGACAACTCTTTGAATTTTTTTAAAATAAAGAAACGATGTAACAACCATGACTTTAACAAATCCATAAAGCAAGTATATTGTCATTGAAATGAGAGACAAGCACTATCCTTCAGCTTTTTTTTTTTTTTTTGTACAGTTTGAAACTGTACATCTCTTCTTTTCTTCAAATATATATTCGTTTCATTCCCTCCACTTTTTAATATTTGTGCATAATTTAGCTTTGTATTTGCACCAATCAAGAACTATAATTTCTTTTAGTATGCTGCTAAAGCGTTGTGGTGCATTGGATATCGGCTCGGAACGAGAAATCGGGTTCGAATTCCAGCTGAATTCATTGCATTCACTTACGCGCAAATACCCTTCGGAAAGGTATTAATCCGTCTATTTCTTCCAGTTATGGGTTAAGTAACAGGACAGATTGGGTTCTATAGCCTTGGTCGACAACCAGTCTACTGCAGAAAGCAATGGCAACCTACTGTGGGATAATCTTCTGCCGAGTCAGTCATGTCTCTTTCGAAACATGATCGTCCAAAGCGTGTATCACGTATGGCACTTAACTGACTGACTGATGCTGCTAAACTTCGACTTTCCAATGTGATTTACGCTTCCTTGAGACCAGAAAAGAGTACTGCCACGCATATCAGTCATTCTATATGACAGTGAATGCTGGACAATCTCATCACAGATGAAGAAACGACTTGAAGCCACAGAAATGTTGTTCCACAGAAGAATGTTGTTAAATACCATAGACCGAGCATGTGAACAACAAAGTTTTAGAAAAATGAAAACAAAAAGGGCACTTATACTTAAAATCAGAAAGGGAGAATTGGAATTTCCAGGGTGCATAAAGAGGAAAGAGGGCTTGGAAAATCTGATACTCACAGGACAGACTGAAGGCATGAGGGAGAGAGAAAATCAGCGCATAACCTACTTAACAAGTTTATGTAAATGGTTGGCAGAAGAGGGATTAGGAGACAGTAAAAAGATAAATTTTACTGAGAGCTATAGAGAACAGAAAGTTGTGGAGAGCCATCATCACCAACGTCTTGATGGCACATAAAAGAAAATGAAAGTGAAAGAGACCGAATGCAGCATTACTGGTTTAAATCTATCTTTTTGACCTAAAAAACGATGATTTTATATCAATGCAGAGATGTTTACCCAAAAAGAGAGGTAGATATATTGAATGAAATCCTTAAACCAAATTTTGTGTTCGTTCTAGTAATTTTGCGTGAGAGTGTATCTATAACTTCACAACTGAAAACGTACATTAAAGTAAAAACTAGTTTTCAAAAGTGTCAGCTATAAGATGAAGATAACTTTAAATTATCTATAACTTTAGGAACTTCGCATTAATAACTTTAAGAAGAAATTAGGGGATTAAAAAAAGAATGCATTTTTCAAAAAAACATTTGCGATCAGAACATTTTCATTTATTTATTTTTATGGTGATGATATTTACAAGTTCGAGCTTATAGTGAGGAACCCGAGTGTACGCGCTCGGATTCCCCACTATAATTATCTGGTTACTAGCAGTATAGCCCGGCGTTGCTCGGGTGTAATGAAAGCTTTAAAACTAATCCATGGTCCTGGAGCTCAGACTCTTTGGACGTTGCCACGAAAGACTAAAAAGCAATAGTTGTTTCCAATTAAAGCGAAACCGTAGACTAAAAGAAAAATTAATGGATGTAAGTCAAATTTTGATTTCCTGGTATCGATATCAAATAAGTTTTTTCGCCATAAACTGAATTTTGAAGGCTAAATAAGTCCTCTGAGTAAATGGTATCATAGCTGAGATTAAGAACTACAATTATGCCTACTTAGAGCCAAACCCAAAGCAAAAACTAAAATATAAGGGCTGAAAAACTGATTTTGATCAGACCCGGTATATATTATCGATTTTCTGCACTATTGTAAGAACTGCAACCTTGAAACTTCTGAATATTGTTTCTTATGTCTTTGTCTATGATTGTATTAAATTTGATTAAAGTCGGACCACTCCTTCTATAACCAGATTTTTTTGATTATCGATTTTCGATATTTATCGGGGGTACCTCGACACAAAACCTAGCTAAGAACACTCGCAGACGCTTATAGTGCAACTGTGTAAATTTTCAAGAAAATCGGTTCAGCCGTTTCGGAGTCTATAGGTAACGGACACACACACACACACAAAGTTTCATTTATAAATAAGTTTAGATTAGATTAGATTTAGGTTTAGTCCGACGAAGTCCTAAAGGATGAAACGCGACACAAGAAAACTTTTTCCACGTTGTCATAACATTTTCCCCACCATATATAAATTTTCAGGATTTCGAGAGAATACACCAACATTTTGAAAATGGTTTCTCAAGCATTAGTAAGCATGCACCAAATTTGCTTCATATGACATCATCAATTGATATCCAAACGACGTCGGTTGCTTCCGCTTCAAGCAGAAAACAATCCATGTAATAACAGGCTATTTTATAGTCAAGAAGACCTTTATCGTATCAGTCAATGCATCTTTGTCAAGTTGTTATTGTTTATATTACTACTGAACAGTATCTACAAGTGATTTTTCGCGTAATGGAGATGTAAATTGTTGTCATAATCGTCCAACGAAACGGTCTGGCAATAACCAGTAGAGGATTGTAATTCAATAAGAAGGAAAGAAAAGAAATAACATTTATATTTCATTAGAGAGAGAAACAGAAACGGGAAAAATATAGAAACGGTAGCAAGTTTTAAATATTTATATATTTTTTAAAAGAAAAATGTGTCTTCGAATCAGGAGTCTTAATGGAAGTTGGACGAACATTGCTTTTAACTTGGACGTCATTGACGTCAGGAAGAGACGTATAAATACACAGTTCTATCCCCGGTGTCGGACGTACAGATTTTTTTTTCTATTTCAGTTAAATTTAACACAATAATCTGTGCTGCTTTTAATTTAGAAAAAGAATAAAAAGAAAAAAAAGCATTTTTTTTAAAATTTATTTACTTATTTATCGAATTCATTTTCCTGTGCTACGGCTCCATTTAACTCACAATATCAAAGCCAGCCTGACAAATATATATATATATATATATATATATATAGTCGTCCCTTACCGGAAAAAATGATGGCAAAATATTTATATCGACGTGCCGTCAAAAATGACGGCAACATATAGATTGATTTACCTACTATTTTACTCCTTTTTACATTAAGACATGAGAAAAAAATACCCCCCCCCGGATGACAGGTGGAATATATATATATATATATATATATATATGAACTCTCTATCATAATAAACACCGTTATATATATCTTCTTTACAAATCTACGACATAAATATTGCTAAAGATTAAATAATAATATAGCATTGTGAAGAAGAAAACATGCGGCAAGATTTTTTTTTTAACTGGTAGTAAAGGGAATGATCTGAGCCGACGCTGCCTCACTATTGTCTCTCTCTCTCCCTGGGTGTGACTAGAGGGAAATTATATATATATATATATATATATATATATATACACACACACACACACAAATAAATGCACAATGGTCTTTATTATAATAGAGATGATGAGAGAGAGAAAGAAAAGGATATATATTTTAATGCGTTCACAGCATGTTCTGCGATATAAATGTGAATAACATTTTGTCGGTGAGAGATTTATTTATTTCTCGTAAAATGTAAGTATCTTTTTCAGAATAATTCCTGTCTCATATCAACACAGTAGGGATATGTGAATTTTCTATGCTTTTTCACAAAACCTAGAAATGTATCCCTTCTTAAAGTTGTTCGTACGAAAACGAACGCAACAGTTGGGAACGAACCCGACACACCAATCTTAATTTCCTCGTCAGTAACAACTACTCACAGGGTGCAATGGATAAATTATAGCCTTTATATATTCTCAATTTGGCGCATTGTTTTTATGTTGTTGACTAAAAAGCATAGTAGGATCAGTTGAGCACTGTTTAAAAAAGAAAAAAAAAGAGAAAAAAAGAAAAAAGAGCACTATGATGCAATTTACTCCGCCAGGCGATTGGAACTGGCATGCTGAATTGCTTGGCATTCGCATCGGAAGATCCAGTTCCATTTCAGAGTGTTTGACTGTCAATCGGAGGGCAGTGCAGAGGGTTCTGAAAGAGTTGGATGAGTCTAATGGTGATTACGAAGGTACAGCAACTTGGAAAACTAACTGCGGTCGTTCTGATAAGAAAAAATAAAATTTATTTAATGCCGAATTTGTTGGTGAGATCCAAGGCATGATTGACAACGATCCCTCCAAGTCAATCAGATCCATAGGCAGGAACACAAGAGTGTCTGAGTTTCTTAATAGGCAAGTAGTGCGTAAAGACATTCAGTCTTTCTCAGACAAGATGAGAAAAGGACAATTTTTATTCCAAGCCATGAAAGACAAAAAGAAAGAACGCTTTACGAAGCTTTTGAACAAACACTAGCATCCTCTCCAACAGAACATGCTTTGGTTTTTCTCAGACGAGAAAAATTTCTTACCAGGACAAGATGGTGAACATTCAGAACAACCGAAAGAAGAAAAAATAAACAGATTCAGTAAGATAGCAGTAGAAGTTGCAATAATTTTTTTAAAGATTGTAACTATCAGGGAAACAAGTAAATAGAATACAGTTCCACAGGTGGGAAGTGCAAGAAAAGAAACTGTTTGAGTAGAAGTAGTGGTTACATTTAACTATTTTAATGGTAAAATTGTGGGACCTACATGACAATCTAGTCACACGCTTAAATTCATGTGGTCCCCAAAAGAGGTAGCGAGAGCGATGAAAGTCAAATATCCAGTCAACATAATAGTGTTTGGAAAGATCACTAGATGGCGAGGTTATGCCTTCATCCATATTTCCACATGGTCTCAGACTCAACACGGAGGCCTACATCAAGTGACTTGAGGAGGTGATGCTGCTCTGGATCAAGTGCGTGGCTGTTGAAAGACTATGACTCTGCACCATGCCACACAAACAAAAGAACCCAGTCATGACAGTCAGACAATTTCTACGATCACAGTACCCCTTTCTGGCCACCTAGCCCCCGAGACTGCAACTCCCTTGATTATAATATGTGGGGCGCAGTTGAAAGAGAGACCAACAAATTTCTTGTAACATCAAAGACAATGACTATGACTATGATGGCATTCACCAACTTGAACAAGGAGACCGTCCATAGAGTTGCAGGAAATTTCGAACTCGTCTGGGGGCCGTGGTTGAAGCCAGTGTCGATTTTATTGAATAAATTTAAAGATATTTCTGTGTAATTTTGGTAAATATATCTGTTAAAAATTAAATGTCAGTGTTATTTCCAGTTTTGTGTAATTTATACGACTATTTATCCATCGCACTATGTATACAAGCGTTTACATACCGTCGCTTAGTATTACAGCATGGTTCCCCCTGTGCAAGCCCCGAGGACCACTCGAGGTAGAGGGTTACGTTAAGACGTAGTTTATATGGATGGAAAGGGAAGATAACGGTTGATTTATTATACTGTTCACGTACATTATCCCACCCACCACTACAAAAAAAAAAAAAATTTAAAAATAAATATTGCCGCCCGAGGTAGACTGCCTTTCCACTCTAGGACCACCAATAGTACAGAGCTCTTTCAAACGAGTAAATGTTAAAGTCATCAGGATGCACGTTAGAGAGTTGCGTAAAGGCAGAACCAATTCAAAGTCCTTTTTTACAAACATCCGATAGCAAAATAAATAAACAAAAAAGCAACCTTTGTAGCTAAATAAGAGTGTTCCAGAATATACACCAAAACTGTAATTACTATTAACAGGAAATTCCTAACAAATACATAACCCAGATTTAAATCGTTGTATATTCTTATATTCCTTAATAGAAAAATATACGATTTAAATAAAGTCATGAAGCAAAGACTCCTTAACAGAGATTAACACGATCGGTGTTGGTAAATGAAAATTATTATTCAAACATCACTGGAATGAATCTGAAAGCATTTGATAAAATCGAGAAAGGTTATCTGGGTGCAACTTATCCAACAATCGATATTGAACCAACAGGTTAACTGCAGGTGCAATATTACACAATTACATGTTTTATATCGCTATTACAACAACAATAATAATACCGGCAAGACAACATCTGTACGTAATTATCTTACAATAATAATTATTACAATACATGGAAAACCGATTCGAAATTTCTGCTGTTGTGTTAACTTCCGTTTAAATGTAAGAATCCATCTTTTCTCCCTGGCGATAGGTTAAACAACAGGTCAGATTATGCACTTTTGCCATTGTTAGCAACTGGTCTAAAAAAACGGGGTAGAGGGGGACACTCTGAATTCAAAATTAGGTGGGTGTGAATCTACCAATTCTATGCCATAAAACTACTTGCTACTGAAACAGCAGCAGCAGCAGCGCGGTTATGCAACGTTCCTTTACACCCCAGGGAGTCTACATGTTCAAGAATAAGATGGTAAATATTTGTTCGTACAGGGTGCGATGGATAAATTGTTGACATTGTATATCTCTAATTTCTCGCATGTGCGTTGCTTGTTTTTGATTTTGTCGGCTGCACAGTATAGTAGGATCAGTTGGGCACCATCTGCGAGAAAAAGACCACCATGACAATTCAATCCGCCAGAGATTTAGAAACGGCATGCTGTA
Organism: Ascarosepion bandense; assembly: GCA_037127315.1. Lineage (NCBI taxonomy): Eukaryota > Metazoa > Mollusca > Cephalopoda > Sepiida > Sepiidae > Ascarosepion > Ascarosepion bandense. The sequence continues at coordinate 10,698,088 of JBBBDQ010000145.1, forward strand.
CTGATTGGCATTCGCACAGGAAGAGCCAATACGAACATTTCAAAGAGTGTTTGGGTGTCAATCTGAGGACAGTGCAAATGATTCGGAAAGAATTGAATGGTACATCCAGTCAACGTCACGGTGTTTGGAGGGATTACTAGTGATGGTGACGTTATGTCGCCATTCATATTCCTACAGGGCCTCCTTCCTAAACACGGAGGCCTACATCAAGTGCAGTAAAGAGGTAGTGCTGCCCTTTGTCAAGCGGATGACTGCTGGAATACCATATGTCTGGCAGTTTGAAACATAGATCCTCAAAATCTGAGACAGGCTTTTTAACATTGTCATATGCTTTTCTTGCATTGTAGACTCTAAATAGACAGTCAGTTAAGTGCCATACGTGATACACGCTTGGGCGATCATGTCTTGAAAGAGACATGGCTGACTGGGCAGAAGATTATTCCACAATAGGTTGCCATTACTTTCTGCGGTAGACTGGTTGCCAGCCAAGGCTATAGAACCCAATCTGACCTGTTATTTAATCAGTAATTGGAGGGAAGATACGGATTAATATCTTTCCGAAGGGTATTTGCGCGGAAGTGAATGTAAGTAATTCAACTGGAATTCGAACTCGGCATCTCGATTTGTCGTTCCGAGCCGATATCCACTGCACCACAACGTACATCCAGACTCTAAATAACCCTTCATTAATTTTTTAAACGCTCGTTATCATCTCCGGCTTTACTCAAAATGTTTAAATTAACACTTTTCCCTTTTTCCTCTACTTGTGAGAATGGGGATTTGACGGGGCCTCACAAGTGGGATAGCTTAGAGCCTCTTTTCTTTTGAATTTGGCCCTCGATTTAAGCCTACTTTTTCACAAACATTGTTCAGAACAATTTCAGGATTAAACAAATAGTAATAACGATTGTAAAATGTTCAATCATTTCAACTTTTGAAGAAATTTAAAAAAAATTAAAATTACGTTGTTTGAATCACCAAATGACAGACTGGCATTACGATTGCATACTTTATTGATTACTTTCTTTCCCAACAAATCTTAAATAAGGTCATTAAATTTATATTCCTTTTCTTATTAACTATATTTAAATTTCCAGGACCTCTGAGGAAAAATATATTTTCCACCGTTTTGAATTCAGAGTAGACTTTTTTTTATATTGGTCTCTAACTTTGGTTTGTGGTCATATTCTACCTTGTTACTTAAACCATAGCTGGATCGAGAAAAAATGAACTTATGCCTTCCTTGTGCTAAAGTGAAGTCAATAAACGAGGCCGGAATTTGAAATAAGTTCGCTAATTTTACTTTTCGCACCAGTAACCGCAACAGCATTCGCACACCCATGTTTTAAAAAGAGTATAGTTTCCATCAAATTGGCAAATTCCAATGAATAACATTGTTTTTGTTTTTTTTTTGTTTTTTTTTACAAAATTTACATTATTCGGACTCTTGTAATTTTCACGACGTTACGGTCCGGTAAATGAAAATAAATGAAACTAAGATATCCATAAAAGGCATGGCACTTGAAACGATAACAAACTATCTCAGAGGACCAAATAAAGGATATGGTTCGAAATTCCTACATCTCACCTGAAGCAGGCCGAAGCGTACAACGGCCGAAACGTCATGAATATGACAATACAGATTAGGACAACAGTCCGAATAGTGTAAATAGTTACAACACCTCATCGCAGAAATATAGACATTCTTTTTTTTTTTTTTTTTTTTTTTTTTTTTTTTAACTAGATTATATTACATTTTGAGCACGGTTTTTCACGCCTTCTGACTCTCACAATTACTCCACACACACATTTTACATATTAAAAAAAAAAAATCTCCCTAAATTTTATAACCATTTCAACGGGGTGAAACTAACCCTGTATCGTCAGCGATGGTAATCATTATCATAAATTACAATTATATATGAACTGCTGTATACAACAAGTGATAAATTTCAAGATTTAACTCTAAGAACAGCAAATACTTTAAGGAATACACAGCAATAGAGCAGAATTTTAACATAATAGCTTTAGGCGCTAATATAACGAAAATCTATAAAAAAAATCACATTGAAATTAATAACAATCGTATTCAGTCTTTATGAATTTAATCAATGCTGATTTTTAAAAGTATTCACAGAGTCAAAAGTGAAGCTTCGTTTCGAATACACTGATACTTTGGCTTCTGGATCTTAAAAGCAGAAATGATTTCTTTTTTCTTTTTCTAACGTCAACACTTCGAACAAGTCTGTAGTTAAACAATCGATAGAATCAATTTTCTCGTAGAAACGCAATAGGAACGAAACACTGAAGTTCCATCGGTGAGTTTTTATAAGAAACGTGACGTGCTTAAACTACCAATTTCCTGACTGAAAGACATTATCGTCGACTTAAGAAATGAAGAGGATAATGTTGCAAATTTATTCTCTGAATTCTTGGGTTGTGACATTTGCAATGCTCAACTGCCATGTGATCGCCCTAAGACAATATAGAAGTTGACTTAAAGACAAACAAATATACTTTTATAATTAAGAACGACGACCATGAAATAGTACGTCCATACATGTAAAATCGACATCAAAATTAGTGTCTGTTTTAAAAATGTTACGTTAAAGCTAGATATTTTGACTCTTTGAGTGTGTTTGTTTGTCGCTATGGTTGAGTGGGTCCAATATCGTCTGAAATTGGCAAACAAAAAATCTCAATATGAACCAGAGTAGTTATTAAAACATGCCTGGATTAATTAAGCAAATTTACTCGATTAGAAAAGTAACTCTGGTGAATAATTTTAATATCCGATAAATTTTTAATTTTACAGAGCAGTGAAATGTAAAACAGTTAGTCTGGAAATATATTCTAAAAAACTACAGTAAATAATTTTGATATACTAATTCTTACTTCAATCACCAACCGTTAAAGAAATGACATATCTTGCGTTTACAGTGCAATTTAGATATTGAGCTCACAGTCACACATAACCGTATCTTTAAGAGATTGTATAGCGCAAATTTCACAATGAATGAAAGACATTTTTTAACATGAAAAGTTGAGGGACTCTAGTTGCTACTTTGACAAGTTAGAAATATAAATAAATAATATATTAGAAGCAATATATTATGGACAAGTTTAGCGTTTTCAAACAATCAGATAGGCGAAAAGAGTTCCTGCTAGAATACCAAATATTTCCAGGATTATGTTTGTTTGTTTCGAGGTTTACCGACCTATCAATCCTTATGGGATCATTTAAGGTCATAACCAATCATTTTGGGGGTAAGGTTATTTTTTTTACAACGTTTTTCTTTTCGAGTATCAAGATTCATTGGGATTTGTTTTTAAGAGCAGGGTCCCCAAGTCCTACCCTTGTTATTTAACCCATAACTGGAGGGAAGAGACAAATTAATACGTTTCCCAACGGTACCAGTGCTTAATTGAATGCAGGGTATTCAACTGGAATTCGAACTCGGCTCACCGACTTTTCTTTCCGGGGCGATATCCACTGCACCACAACGCACATCCGTCATTATACGCTTACGGCACCTGGTATTCCCAAGCGGTCACCCTTCTAAGTACTGACCAGGCTCAATGGTGCTTAACTTCGGTGATCGAGCGAGAACCGGTGTATTCAACGTGATAGGCTGTAAACCCACCAGGCTTATGAAACGTGTCTGTTGAAACATTTTCAGAAAACTAAATTAAAAATCCTAACTGAAAACCGTTCTCTATAACGTTGAAATCAAATTAGTGTATAATAAAGAGAAAACTTCGACACATATCTGATGAAAACCGACGGTATGATGGTCGAAATCCTAAGAACCAAGATGAGAAGCCCGAGTATTATTAGTATATAATGAAATTGTATGGATAAACGTTCCATTTAATAATGATTAAGACTACGAGTTTAAAAAGCAAAGTGTGTAATATATATCGAGAAATTTGAGCTATCTGATGATGATCGCTATTTGCCCGCATTTCGCAATGACGATCGGGAGTTTGGTGGCGTGAGAGGGGGCTCTGGAGAGAGAAAAATAATAGACGTCATTTGCAGCATGGAGTTTATTTGTTTGTTTGACAGCGAGTGTTGCTACGCAAGCTAAGTACACATTACTGAAGAGCCCGCACATATAGATCCAGCGGTAATCATGTTACCATCCGCAGAAGACAGATTCTGGTTTGCAGAACGATAAAGCCGAAGACAGGCGCGTGAAATAACAATTCGAAAAGAGCACATGACTATTGTACTCACCCTCTCTCTTTTCTCTTTCTCCAAGCGACATACCCAGTAAAAGAGGGGGAAAATGCAATTCCTAACCTTTCCTCCTTTATTCGTGTACAGCCAGACTATTTCAGATGGTCAGGACATTTTCTTAAAAAAAGATGACATGTTGACAATGTCATTGTATCGAACTTAAAAATCTTAGACCATTCAGGCAGACATAATGGAAACTTTTACATCTTGATGTCAAAACCCATTCTTAGACACGGAAGAAATATACTTACTCATTGTTCTCTTGTCTAAATATACTTATTTCCAAGATTCTAGTGTGTGAGTTTTTGTCATTAAAAATGCTTTCCTTTTTTTTTTATAAGCAAAGAGTACAGAAAAATTATAGGCACGACACACTTACCAAAATCTAACGAAACTACCAAACATGGGAATCTCTTCTTCGTCGGGTCGGGAATGTTTAATTCTATATATAACTACCAATCAAAAAAGAATTAATAGTTCGAATTGATCAAAGTGTATATTCTTCTATTATTTTATGATATTTTTATGCATATATAAATATTGTTCTTATGTTGATAGAACAATGCTAAAGGAAATATATCAGAGCTATTAAACATACAATACACTAATAAATATATATTATCCCACATCTATAGCACGACTCAGAGTTTCATGCATAATGCAATCATCAGGTGCATATTATGAACTGACCATTTATATATGACTAGCAGTATAGTTCCGGCGTTGCTCGGGTGTAATGAAAGCTTTAAAACTAATCCATGGACCTGGAGCTCGAACTCTTTGGACGTTGGCACGAAAGACTAAAAAGCAATAGCTGTTTCCAGTTAAAGCGAAACCGTAGACTGAAAGAAAAATGAATGAATGTAAGTCAAATTTTGATTTCTTGGTATCAATATCAAATAAGTTTTTTTCGTCGTAAACTGAATTTTGAAAGCTAAATAAGTCCTCTGAGTAAATGGTATCATGGTTGAGATTAAGAACTACAATTATATCTACTTAGAGCCAAACCCAAAGCAAAAACTGAAATAAAAGGACTGAAAAAAAAAAAAATACAGACATACAGGCAGATAAACAAACATACACACAAACATGTTGCTATATATATATTATCGATTTTCTGCATTATTGTAAGAACTGTCAGCTTGAAACTTCTGAATATCGTTTCTTATGTCTTTGTCTATGAGTGTATCAAATTTGATTAAAATTGGACGACTCCTTCTATAACCCGATTTTTTCAATTATCGATTTTCGATATTTATTGGGGGTACCTCGACACAAAACCTAGCTAAGAACACTTACAGATGCTTATAGTACAACTGTGCAAATTTTCAAGAAAATCGGTTCAGCCGTTTCGGAGTCTATAGGTAACGGACACACACACAGTTCCATTTATAAATAAGCATGTATGACACACACGTGGGTCATATATATATATATATATATATATATATATATATATGATACGCATATATGACACACACGCGTCTGTGCCTATCAAGGTTAATAAATCTGATGTAGATTAATCGCTACTAGCTACATGCAGATTCGGTTACGTGTCACACTTCTTTTATGTGCCCTGTAGGTGATCATGGCTTTCTACGTCTCCCTATCCCTGGTAGCTAAGAGCACGCCTTCTCCAGTTACACCATGTAACCCTCGTTCCATCATCCACCTGATTAGGTCCTTCAAATATGTTACCCGTTGCTTTCCCCTGTTTCTTTTTCCCTCTATATGGCTTGTTAGTATCGGGTTCTCCAAGCCCTCCTTCCTCATTGCATGTCCCAAGAACTTCAGCTGTCTCTTCCTGATGCTCAGTATTAATTTCCTTTTTGTTTTCATCATTTCCAAAACCTCATCATTGCTCAGATGCTCGATCCATGATATTCGCAGCATCCTTCTGTAGAACCACATTTCAGTTGCTCCAAGTTTTTCCTTCATTGATGATTTTGTCCAGCATTCACTGCCATATTGAAGAACGGACAACACATAGCAATCCAGTACCCTCACACTTAAAGTCCGTATAAAATATTAAAGGGTGGAGATATCTAAAACATTCCAGAAAGAGACCCCTGTTATTTTAATGAGTACAACGCTGTTTTAAAACTTGTGTGTGATATAAAAGGAGAACAGTTGTCTTCTTTCGAAGTTTTCCTGAACTGCTTGTTTCCGGTAGTAGCACTAACGAGAGAAAGTATTCTATTTTTAATGCCTCGTCGTCAGTATGTCCACATGCCGTTTGAGCCTTGCTGACCCCAGCTAGTTGTAAGGCGAGCTATGAACAAGGCGTAAAACGATTGTATTAATTAACAGACGCTAAATGGAACAGACGGAGAACTAGAAGGGCGACGCGAATTTAAAACGATCGCTTGTCGTGAAATTAAAAAGAAAATAAACAGAATGAATTAAATTATGATTACAAAAAATAAAATTAAGATAAAATCAAATGTATACATGAATACATCCTACACCTCAAGCATCATATTTGTAACTATTCATTTTTGTTTTACTTTGCGGTAAGTTATATTTTGTCTGTGGGTGCGCTAAGTGACTTCAAATTGCTAGATAAAAATAAGAGTCAATTCTGATATTCAACAAGCATTCGCGATTCGTTGTGGTACAGTGTATATCGGTCAGGAATGATAAATCGGAGAAACGGGTTCGAACTCCAGTTGAATTCATTGCATTCACTTACGCACAAATACCCTTGGTAATCCATCTCTTCTCCCTCCATATATGGGTTGAATAGCAGGACAAATTGGGTTCTATAGCCTTGGTTGGCAACCAGTGTACCGCAGAAATTAATGGCAACCTACTGCAAGGAAAATCGAAGAGGAGAGTACTGGATTGTTATGTGATGTCGGTTCTTCAATATGGCAGAGAATGTTGGACAATATCTTCGAAGATGAAAGAAAAACTTGAAGCAGCTAAAATGTGGTTCTACAGAAGGATGCTGCGGATATCATGAACCGAGCATGTGAGCAATGACGAGGTTTTGGAAAGGATGGAGAGGAAAAGGAAATTAATACTGAGCATCAGGTAGAGACAACTAAAGTTCCTGGGACATGCAATGAGGAAGGAGGGCTTGGAGAACCTGTTACTAACAGGCCAAATAGAGGGGAAAAAGAGACAAGAAAGCAGCGGATAACATATTTGAAGGACCTGATCAGGTGGGTGACGGAACGAGGGATGCAGGTGCAACAGGAGAAAGCGCACTAAGAGCCACCAGGGACAGGGAGATGTGGAAAGCCATGACCGCCTACGTCCTGAAAGGACATGGCACATAAAAGAAGAAGAAGTCAGTCATAGATCGAAAAAGATATAATTGCTTAACTGTGTATCACGTGTGGTCCTTAACTGACTGGAGAAAGAATACCAAACATGAAAATATTGCATCAATAATTTCATGTCTCATTTGTGGAAAACACAGTTCAAGTTCAGACGCCTGTACAAAAGATAGAATTTACGGTAGAATAGTGGTTACCAAGCTCTCCTCGCAGGTTAGACTGAGGTACATTAGACTGTGTCCGATCCTCACAGGGTACCCGTTTTCGTACCAGAATAAATTTATTAAACAGTTATATCCGTTATCAAAATTCATTTTTTAAAATACCATGTACCTTCATAACGCATGATATATTGGTCCTCTACAACTTTATTTTATAAAAGCGACTTTCTGTAATTTGGGAAAGATAGTTGAGCGGTTTCCCGTTGTCTTCTTCACTGTTTTGAATTCAGAATTGTCCTTTTTGATTAGCTGCACCCAAAGCTACCCTACGATATCCACAATTGGGAAGGTAAGAGAGTTAGTTTTCACTTTGTTTATATATAAATATCAGCCTTAATAAACTCATGGTATATACATAGAATATACAGTGAGTTATACATAACTAAACGTTATATGTAACTTATTTTCCAAAATGTGAATAATTTACCGGACATCAGAATTTGGTGGAGAAAGATACCTCCTTGATCTCATTTCATAACTTTCCCCATATATAAAGAAATGTTAAAAAGTGTCAATCAGAATTTAAGATTTAGATTTTCGTTAAAAAAAAAAAAGAAAAAAAAAGAGAACTTAAAAACTAGTTTACTCGGCCGTATTTTTGTTTAGTTTTGCAACTTTTCAGAAATATAAAAACAACACTTAAATATTTCTCAGTTACTTCTCAATGATTATAACAGACGAGGAAAAGTTTATGACTCACAATGATAAGACAAAGACATTTCATTATTGGTCATGTCCCATTTTACTGCCAAGACGAATGTAATTCATAATTATCTTATTTTCATAAAATAACGTCTTTTAAAGTCAATGTTACTCGCATTAATTTCTTCTGAGATGAACTGAACTTGGAAAAAAAATCTATCCAGAAGCAAAAAGAGCTATGTTAATCCCTTTTCCCCGATATTTCCATCTCTTAAGTTCCGTACACTCGTGGTGCGGAGTATGTAGCCACGCCCTCAATACACTAAGGCATTGCTACAGTGGTTTCCACACCAAATAGGTTCTTCACGGTATGGAGTTGCGAGACCCATTCCCAACTGATTTTGAATTCAGAGTTTTCCTTCTCCTAGTCTGGCTGCTAATCAAGGCTGAAGAGTGAAATTTGCCCTACTACTTAATTCACGAGTATTTAGGCGAAGGTGAATGTAACGAAGTAGAGTGGAATTCTAACTCGGCTAGCAAACCACTCGGAGATCCGTGTCAAGGCATATAATCATTTTGGCTCTTTTGATAGAAGTCGAAAACAGAGGCCTATAAACACGAATCAAAACCGACAATCGCAATTAACCTTTAACGCCATATATCCCGCTGATTCATTTTGCTGTTCAAATGTCCACGGCAGCGTTTGTTCGTGAGGCGTATATTCCCTCGGAAGTTGGTATTCTGATTTTCATCTAAGTTTTTCCCTCGTCAAATATAACTCTTCAGAAGAACAAAGAAACCAGTGTGTTACCAGTCACTAAATAAACAGTGGAATATCCTGTTACATCGAAGAATGGTACATTTCTATGCAGTTTTTTTCTATACTATTTCAAAGAAAGGCTTCTCTAAGAGTAGCGCTATGAATGCCATTTGCTAAACAAGGTTTTGATCAATGTTAAACGATTTTAGTATTTTAGAACATAGAAAAAGTTATTTTTTCTTCACTTCATGCTTTTTCTCTCTGTTGAAAAAATGTATTATAAATATTTTAACACAGATTCTTTGGAGACAGACGATTATTTAAGGAAATGCTTTTTTGAAGCCAAGACTTACATTTCGAAAATGTGTTGAAAGCACTTTCAGTTTCTTATAATCTCAGTTCGATAAAAATAGATTTTGAGTTTAGAATTTAGGACTTTTTGGATGAAGGAGAATAATATTTTCATGGCTGCGTTCCAATTGTTTCTTTTTTCAGTAATATTTATAGTGTACCCAGCCATCTTTGTTTAAAATAGGCATAGCTAATGAAAGCCAGACGACTGCACCATAAAAGTAAACAGATTAAAAAAAAAAAAATTAAAAAACAGTAAAAAATTACAGTCGGTTAGGCTGCCCTGCCGTATGAAACTGTTTATCTTCAAACAATAAATAGAATTATTATCAGTAGCGATTCTACGTGGGTGCAGAAGGGGCCAGGGCCCCCAGAATTTTGATTGGCTTCTCGTTTGCTCCCCCCACTTTTGTAAGCTTCAAAGATTTATGAAACTGATCAGTCTCTGATTTTGATATTTGTTCTTCAGCACTTTTCAAAAAATAATGCTTAAAAAAGAAATGGGGTAAAATTAAGCAAGGGATAAAATCAGAGATGACGTCGACAGTTCTAACTAATCTGTCAGCCAATCAAAGAGCAGAAAAGAAGCAATACAACAGTAACAAATGATGTCAATGGCATGAATCAACAGGGGAACGAAAATAAATTAATTTCGGACCAAGGAAACTGGCAAAATAATTTAATAATTTTTGGTGCAATGAAAACAGTTAATTCATATAAACAAAAGCTAAACATGCAAAATATAGCATTGAAATAAAATTACACTTCACTGTTATTGTGAAGGTCTAAAGCTATTCGACTAATTAATATCCGAAAGCAGGGATAGATTAGCCTACAAACACACAGGGCAAAGTTCCGTCGTTTTACTATTATTTTCATCAAGGTGTGGGGCAGTTACACCACTCCGAACGCTCAGCTGTTGGGGCATGCTGCTCTTATTGAAACCATTGCTTATAATGAGCCGAATTTTAAGTGTTTGCCCATGACTATTTGAGCTTCTGAATCTCCATTCACTAGAAGAGTTGTGTCCTCGTTTGAAATTATTTTTCATTTCCCAAATATTTGAAATAATTATAAAAAGTCATGTTAAATAGTTAACATGTGTGGAATTAGGGGAAAAGATTGAAATTTTCTTGTTCGTAGTTTAAGAGGAGAAAAAAAAAAAAGTATATTTTAAACAGTGTCGAAAATTTATATCTAGAACAGTTATTAACAATACGTGGTGAAAAATATTCACTGTTTTTTGTTAACTTGTATTATTACAAGATTTATTTTAAAAATGTTAAAATTTTCATTAATTCAAATGTTTCGATATATAATGACACAGCAAATAAACGCATAGGAAGACAGAAAATGCCCTAAATTTCCGGAGTATATTTAATGTGTTAACGACAAATATTTGTATCATTTAACGCTTCGTACAAATATATATATATGTAAAATTCTAACTTCAGATTTCACGGAAAAGTTTATCCTAGCCGGCAACGCAACAAATATCAAGTTTTTTTTTTAAAAAAGAAGAATGAAGTATCTTCTATATCCGCTGCTTATATAGTTCGCGATAACATAGGTAGGATTTGCGGAACAAATACCAAAACATTGGTTAATTTTAAAGATTACATTTAAAGTTACAAAGCAAGCATTAAAAGTACATATAAAAAAAAGGAAACAATTGTTAACAGTTTCACGGGAAATTTTGCATGTGAAAGAAAGTGAAAAATTTTAAAAAAAGATCATTTAATACAGTATAACCCGGATATAAAAGAAACCCGGAATATAGAATAGAGAAAAAATGCCTCGACAAATGGGGGAAAATGGGATGTTTTGATAAAAAGACAAGACCAATGCAATCAGTCATCATACAAGGCAGGCAGCCAGCGCTGCGCTGAAAAGGATAACGTCAACAGAGCAGAGTACCATCTTCAGTAGACTGCAACACGTTCCAGTCGAGAGACCCGAGAAAAGTTAAGAGTATAACCTTTTCAGTCAAAATAAGAAATGACCAATCGGGTAAGGATTAGTGAAATAAAGTTGCAAAATTAAGCAAAAAAAAAAAAAAAAAAAAAAAAAAAAAAAAAAAGACGGAAAAAAGGTTTGAAATTAATTCTTTCTTCAATTTTTGATCATCAATAATCCAACGCCATTACCACGTTTGTTCTTCATTTGGAAAGATTTTTATTACATAGTAACTGCACATGAAAGAGATATGACAAACTCAAGAAAATATTTGGTTAATGACGTACGCCTCAAGTATAAAACACATCCATCGAGAGAGTGACTTGTCAATTAAAAAATAATGTCAAATACACAATGAAAATAATATATAGGTAAGAGGTTAACGTTTGCAGCTAATAGATTTTAAACAGATCATCTCTGTTCGATCAGACGGAAAGAAAGAACAGAGTATGATAAAGTTCGTTTCTCCGAGAAAATTATATAATTAAAAAAGGGAGAAATTATTTTTAGTTTAAGTGATTTCCTGAAGATGAATCAACGATTGTCGAAGGAAATGAAAGAAAACTCAAGAGAAAGAAAAGGCTTAACCGATTTCTAATACAAAACCTGAGTAAAAGAAAATGAAAAGCGTAAGTTCCAAAAACGACATATTCACTACCAATATTTCTCGATCTATGATGAGAGAGATCAGTCAGTTAAATGCCATAAGTGATACACGCTTGGGCGATCATGTCTCGAAAGAGACATGACTGACTGGGCAGAAGATTATCCCGCAGTAGGTTGCCATTGCTTTCTGCGGTAGACTGGTTGCCGACCAAGGCTATAGAACCCAATCTGTCCTGCTATTTAACCCATAACTGGAAGGAAGAGACGGATTAATACCTTTCCCAAGGGTATTTGCGCGTAAGTGAATACAATGGATTCAACTGGGATTCGAACTCGGCTCTCCGGTTTCTCTTTCCGAGCCGATAGACAACAAAAACGAGAGCGAGAGAGGCATCGGACGGTGAAAAGGAACAAGGGAGAAGGAGAGCGTGAGAGACAGACAGAGATAGTGAAAAAGAGAAAGAAAAGGAGGAAGTGAGGTAAACCATGCGAATCACAATTATTCCGAATATCATAAAAAATATTGAGTTAAAAAAAAAAAATTTCAACAGCAACTACCAAAACCTGTTCATCTTATATGTTTATTACGGATCAACCAAACAATTGATGTTTATGTTAATTATTGCAAATATAGATTGATTTATTAAACACAACTAAGCACATGACACTAAAGCATAATAACAAATACAATATTATACACAATATATTAGATCTAACATCGTTATTACCTTTGCTACTCTAATACAACTCCTAAATTTAGTTAGGTATGATACAAGGCTAAGTAAGAAGTTCGATTCAATGCTGGAATAATGGTCTATAGATGTCATTGTTAATTCTAAAGAATCAATTATTCTGGTAAATAAGGGAAAAGAGAATAAAAACAACAAAGGATCAATCCGAAATATTCAGTTGAATTTGGATGGGGTACGCACAAATATCCATTGGGAAATATATTAATCCGTCTCTTCCCTCCATTTATGGGTTAAATAATAGAACAGATTGGGTTCTGGTTCTATAGCCTTGGCTGGGAAACAGTCTACCGCAGAAAGCAATGGCAACCTACTGCGGGATAATCTTTTGCCCAGTCAGTCATGTTTCTTTCGAGACATGATCGCCCAAATCGTGTATCACGTATGACACTTAACTAACTCACATAAAGAGTGTCGAGGCCTTGCGTCTTATAAGGTGCATTGAAGAGAAACCGAGGAATGCAGCGGGTAACCTACTTGACATGCTTGAACAAATAGATGAAAGAACATGGACCACAAAAAGGAAGAAAGGAAGCTGTGAAGAGGTATTTCTCACATCTTGACGAGACATGGCTCATAGTTCATACTTTTAAATGGAAACAAAAATCTTTCCATAAATTTTCTCAAATTTGGTTTCTGTGAAATGGCATATACCTTCAAAACGGAAGGCTCTTACGCGTATTCCTTTTTTTTTTTTTTTTTTAATCATATCACCCCGAGCAAGGCGGTAACGCCACTGATGCGCAGGGGGCTACGTAAGAGTGAAAAGATTGGAAAAGAGAAAGCCGGAAACCACATCCTAATCAGGGAACATGGGATGAGCCTCTTCACCTGTTCAATAGACGTGGGTGGAGTGTGAACCGGATTTTACCTGGAAACTGTCGGGACATTTGTGGAGAAAAATCGAGTGGTTTCTCGTTGCCTTCATTACGATTTTGAGTTCTTCAAGATTGGCTTCTATGCTAAACTAGAGCGCGCAATTAACCTGAGTTGAGAAGTGGGGAAGAAGCGATGGATTCATGCCTTTCCCAAAGTGCAAAAGTGAACCTAACAGTCAGAATTTCGAACAGTCCTGTCAATTCCGTTTTCTGCGTCGATAATTGTTACATTTTTACGCTAACTACCCATCCATTTTGCTTTCAGTACCTTTCCATAAACAATTACGACGCATTACGAAAGTATTTTTAAAATGTACCGCACACCCACATTCATCAGTGATTATAAACAAAACAAAAAAATCATAAATAAATCTACAGGAGAGAAATAAATCACATTTTACGGTATTTTAAAAAGGCACATTTCCCAGACTCTAAGTAGAGACGTCTTAGTCTCGAGGGCAGATCCCAAGTTAATACTCGACCATCAGTTTTCGACGAGCTGCCACTCATGTGCCGTACAAGGAACTTCAGCGAACCTTCGCCCTCACCCAATTCATTTCCCACGCCGCCCGCCAACATTGATAGCCTTCAAGAACGAAAGAGAAATACAAAGGAATAAATGAAAGAATGTTGTATAGAATTAACTTGTCAAATTTCAGTTTGCAGCAGCGTGACCTAATTCAAAGAACCGGATTTAGGACCTGAAACAAACTCCCAGAAAGTAATACGTCGACGAAGTGGGTCACAGCAAATCGAAGGGATACAGGGCCCAAGAGAGCAAAGAGCAAACAAAAATTGTTTTTTTTTTTCTCGAAAGGAAATTACCATTTTCTATTTTTATTAAGTTCATTTGATAACACAGTTCACTTTTTTTTCCATTATCCCCCAAGAATTTCTGAGGATACAAAAATAAACTTAAAAATAAAAAATCATTAAAATTACAATTTAATAAACAAGTAAAGAAATTATTGAAAAAATTAAATATTTATTAAAATTTTTAAAATTAAAAGAAATAAATTATAAATGAAATAAAATGAAAATATTGCAGTCGTTTGAGTAAAAGAAAAACTGCATTTAATTTATCAAACCCAATGCTTATTCTATTAAACAAAAATCCATGTGATAATCGATTGCAGCTATTTAATCACAATGGACTAACTTAAAAAGACTGTACTATTAACTTGCTATTTTCTTTAACGCCATAAAAATGTTTCACTTAGTGTAAAGGAAGCTCGTCTGAAATTTTTGCAAGTCATTTAAAACAAAAGCATTAAAAAATTGTTAAATGAAAATTAATGGCATATATGACTGGAGGCAACAATAGTTTACCAAATGTGTAACTTCAAATATTCATGTTATGATTTTTAAAAAGATTTGATAGAATTAATTTTATAGATTAACTTCCCTCATAACAAGTGCTACGTATTTTTCGTTGCATGATTACAGTCGAAAATAATATAGTCAACTATTACATTTATGGAATTGTGGAAACCATTTTTTTTATATCAATTGTCAGTGTTATCAGCTTACTTGAGACTCAAAGCAATTTTTTTTACAATATTTCATATGGTATTGAAACTTTTGTTTTTATTTCTTGACAGCGATCGCATTCTGTAGTCAATCCTTCTTACAAGGCAAATAACTTCGCATAATGTTCCAGTTAACTTTGCATCAGCCTTTGTTTAACCACCATTATGGAAGTTCTTTGGTTTTATTTAAGTTTTCTTTTGTCTAGGAAAGGGATCTATTAATGCTATGAAATCTTTTAAAAAATCATTTCTGCGTAAAGAAAAAAAAATCAAAATATTTCACTTACTTTATTGCGCATGCCTAACACTTACAAAATGTCAAAGAAAAATATAGAAATACATTGTCGTTAGATGAAACAAAAGTAATCATAAAATTCTAATAAAAAATATTCCCAATCCGAGCAATAAAAAAAAATAAAATAAGAAACCGAAAAACAAAAAAAAAAAAACAAAACAAAAAAACAAACAAACAAAAAAAAAACCAAACAAACAAACAAACATGGAATATCGTAGGTTTAAAAATCAGGCAAGACAAGTCAATTAATAATTGCCATACGTGATACAAACTTGAACGATCATGACTCTTTTGATTCATGACTGACCAAGCAGAAGATTTTCCCGCAAAAGGTTGCCATTTCTTTCTGTGGTAGAACGGTTGCCAACCAAGGCTGTAAAACCCAATATGTCCTGCTATTCAACCCATAGCTGGAGGGAGCAGAGATAGATTAATAATAATCTCGGAGTATTTGTACGTAAGTGACTTAAACGAATTCTACTGACATTCAGATTCGGAAATTGCTTAAAAGTCAAGACCTTAAATAAAAATGTCATATTGACAATATCGAATAGATATACAAAGTAGATTCGATTTTGATTAGTGAAATCATTTGTGTTTTGTTTCTTTCTTAAGAAAAAATTTAAATTACATCCGAGGTAGTTAAAAAAAAAAAGTATTAAAAAAACGGATCCACATGCTTCGGGTACACATATAAACCCCTTGTGCGTTGTCACGCATTAGGATCATTTGCATATCAAATAAAATAGATTTCAGTCAAGGGTAGAGGCCCAACGAATTAGATACAACACACTCGTGTACCCCTCCCTAAATGCCTATAAGACAGAAACAAACCATTTGAAATGAGACACAATTAAATAGAAGCGGCAAGAATTGGTATTTATTTATTTATTTTATTCGCTTTTCAGGAGAGATAACGCCTACCATTACCACTTTGAACACCGTTTTGTGTGGGCGTGAGTCGACATTCTAAAAGTTCTGATGAAGAAAGCATTGACTCAATACGAGATGTCATTGGGTTCAACGTGCGGCCAATAAGAAAAAAGACGCTCCCCGCACGGTTGGTTCTAAGGCATTAAATCTTATTTCAAGTCACCTGTGAAATAGGGACAGTTAACGTGCGGCCACAGACCTCTTCCTAAAAGCGACCCACCTTCTTAAGCTACCTGATGAATGAAAAGAAAAGGAGGGGGAAAAAGAATATTCAACGCTTTCAATAAACAAGTTCCACTTGGGTGATTTATTTTAAACCATTCGGTCATTTCCGATGGCAGACACAGTGTCTTCTTAACTGTTTCTTTTTAATTTTGATTTTTTCGATTAATGTCAACTGCTACAATTTATGACAGTCTAGACAACTAAAATGACCTGAGTTTACTTTTTATAAAATTATCACTTTCTTTTAATTCTAGTTGGTACATTAAAAGATCTAAGAAATGTATCGAAATGGAACAAATGATTGCTAAGTTCTTAAGCAGAAAGAGAATTTGTCGCCCCTATTTTTTTTTTTTTTTTTTTTTTTTTTTTTTTGCAAAAGTCCGTGAATCATTCATACGCCTGTCTTTCACAAATCCATATAATCGTTAAAATTTTGACGCAACAAGTCAAAATCAGTCTCTCGGAAAAATACTGATTTTTTTTTTCTTTCTTTTTTCTTTTTTTAGAGAGGACAGTATGAAAATAATAATCATGCCAAAGTTCAACACTGGCAAAACTGAACATTTAATATTGACAGCAACACGCATGCGCGCACACTCAACCAACAGTGAATGTGAATATTCAAGCAACAAGTAACCGAGTAACAGATACAGCATTGCACAATGAGCAAGACCAATGACATCACAAATCGAATGAATACAGACAATTTAGAAAGCATGTTAAATAAGAGACGACATTTAAGATAGAAACACGTAAGCTTATGCAATGGAAAGCGTGCAGGTCATTAAGACCCCAATTGTTGACAGATCTTCTAAAAATAAAATAAAAATATCAGATTTTTACAAGTATTTGATTATATCAAAGTTATTAATTCAACAATTGACAACTTTACCCGAAAGTTTGGATTCGATTTATCAATTGCTAACTGGATCATTTTCCGAGATAGGGTTTTTATTAAATACCTGCTTTTAAAAGATCATACAAGCAAAATAACTTTCATGTTACCAGGAAACGGCTAAAACTCGTCTATTTGATACGATGACTGTTTTATTTTGTTCCTGCATTGGAGTTTTGGGAGTAACATGAAGCGTCTGACAACTTTGGTAGAAACAAATGAAGATACTATCAGCCAAGAGAGACAAAACCAAATAAATCTATATAACGAACAAGCCGTTCATCATTCAATGTAGGGTCCAACTCTACTCACTCCTGCCTATTTACAAAGCATAAACGTCTTAGTAAATGAACTGGACACGAACGCCGGACTGTCTTTGTCAATTCTATAAGTAAAGCACGTAGCATTAACTTAGTCACGGTGGGATTATATATATATATATATATATATATATATATATATGTGTGTGTGTGTGTGTTCTATGTCCGGTGCATATTTTTCTCCTTAATGCCTTTCGTTTTTCTTTATATAGATTTTTTTTTTTTTTTTTTTTTTTTTTGGAGGGACTAGGAAATGTTTCTCTGAATGCGATCTGCGTTTTCTCTCCATTGTTATCGATTTTAATTCCGTCGAGACAAACTGTTATTTCGCCGGATTAAGCTTCAGATATCTTCGATTCTCAGCTGACCATTTTTTATTTATTTACTTTTTTATGGTAAGATTTCTTTCATTCTGCGCCATTTTTGCTTGAATAAGCAGCGCTTTCCCTAAACGCTCACTATCCGGAAATGAACGAAAATGAATCAGCAACACAAGTTGTTTTTTTTTTGTTTCTTTCCTGGATCATAACACAGAATCAAACCCAGTTTAGTCCTAATTACTACTTTTAAGTAATATTCCACTAGGCCAATAACCTGAAATTAAACCGCTGTTATGAAATTAAATTCTCCAAATAATCGATATATAAAACTCGGTGTAATAGAGATTTAGGTTAAGGTTTTATTAGTTTTACTTATTCCATCTACTTCTAACGAAAACGTTTCTTTCTCATATGTTAATTAGAGTAGGTAGACTAAACTATTGCCCGGTTCACACTCCACCCACGTCTATTGAACAGGTAAGAGGTTCATCCCTTGTTCCCTGTTTAGGATGTGGTTTCCGGCTTTCTCTTTTCTAATCTTTTCACTCTTACGTAGCTCCCTGCGCATCAGTGGCGTTACCGCCTTGCTCGGGGTGATATGATTAAAAAAAATGTTCTACCTTTTATTTCCTATTTTTCTTACTCAGTTGAATATCAACCATAAACGTATTTTATTGATGGAGTATTCATTTTATGCGGGTGTAGCGTCATTGTTACCGGTACGTTAAATGGATCGGAAAGAATAGTTCCTAAAATGCATCGTAGGATGCATTCCCTTTGCAAAAATGTTCAGAAGGAAATGTATCAATCTCTCTCCAAATCCCGCATAGCTCTGAGGCAAATAGCTGGATAGCTCTGGTTGGCAGCCAATCTAGTAAAATAACTATTCTGTATCCCAAACCGTAAAACAATGGGGAAACAACTATCTTGCTCAATATATCAAGACATTTCCCAGATATTCAAAATTTTAAAAACCATCAAGTGTTACGATCGCCTATACCCAGTTATGATATAGTATTAAAAAAAATCGAATTTGCTCACTTTTTTCAGATTATGTATTTGTATTTTACAAACAGAAAGATTTTAAAGCAACCGCAATCATTGTATTAATTGTTCTTGGTAGAAGAGATCTCCACAGCTAATGATGTGCATTGTGGTGCAGTGGATATTTGCTCGAAACAAGAGATTGGAGAGCCGAGTTTGAATTCCAGTTAAATTCGTTGCATTCACTTTCGCGCAAATACCCTTGGAAAAGGTATGAATCGGTCTCTCCCTCTCCAACTATGAGTTAAATAGCAGGGCAGACTGGGTTCTATAGCTTTGGCTGGTAACCAGCCTACCGGAAAAAGTAATGGCAATCTACTGCGGAAAAATATTCTGCCCAGTCAGTCACATCTCTTCGAGACATGATCGCCCAAGTGTGTATCACGTATGGCACGTAACTGACTGATTGTGTAGAGAATTTGAAAATCAACTCAGAAATTATTGTAGTTAACTGCTTAGTAAATACACATAATATCTTAAAATCTTATCAGCCATAAAACGCACAGTGACTCGCTTCAATTTTAGTTCCAAAATGAAGCATAGCAAAGAGAGCGTAGACAACCTCTCTATTATAAAACGTGGTCTAAGAAGGTGTCCTTTTGTCGACATTTCTATACTGATAGTCCACTTTCTATTTGCAATATCAAATTGGTGACCTTCATTAACAGCCACCAATTTTGATTCAAGCCCTGTTCTTCAGTAGTATAAAATTGAAAAAAATTCATAATTACAATCTTTAAAGAGGTTAATTCTCAGTGAGAATAGATTGTCCGTAAAAGAAACAAGGACTGAAAATCCTATAAAATTGAAACTACTTAGATGAGAGCGTTGTGATTTGCTGGCACTTGCTCTCCAATGAAAACTTATTGAGTGAGAGCACCACATCAAAGCGAAGCTGAAGTAGCAATATACAAAGAGCATTATACTCATTATGATACCCGGTTTTGATAAGCGTATATCAGGTACACGCATCATAGCCAAATATGCGCAAGATGGAAACAGGTTTTGATAACAGCAGGTGAAGCAGAGTTAGAAATACGTATAGGGCGTGTTAAGCCAGTCCTCTCAGTCTCTGATTGAGTGGGTTCCCAAGTATCTAGATCTGACTAAAATCATCTTGGCTGCCTCATATTTCAAACTTAAAAAACAAGTAAAAATAGTATATTTTTTCAATTGGAGTAGATAGACTAAACTATCACCCGGTTCACACTCCACCCACATCTATTGAATGGGCAAAGAGGCTCATCCTTTGTTTCCTGTTTAGGATGAGGTTTCCGGCTTTCTTTCTCTTCCAATCTTTTAACTTTTACGTAGCCCCCTGCACATTCAGTGACGTTACCGCCTTGCTCGGGGTGATATGATTAAAAAAAAAAAATAGAAATAAAAAAAATAAAATCAACACCCAACCATAATGTCTCCCACTACTTCCGCTCATGAACAGAGATGCACAGTGTGTCAGTTCCTAGGGGATACACTCGACTGGTTATGATCAGGTAACTGACAAACAAATCTGTGTTAGAGAATATTTACTTCACCTAGACAAAACATGGACATGTTAACACTGTCAAGCAATTAAGATCAGAAGCCATGAGTGCTGCTGCTTTTATCATCATAATCCTCTCTATTGTAATAAAGACCGTCGTGTATTCATATATTTCCCTCCTGTCACGCTCATGAAGAGCGAGACAATAGTGAGGCAGCGTCGGCTCAGTTCATTCTCTTTACTTCTGGTTATTAAACTTTACTACCAGCGCCATGAAAGTCCTTGTCGAGTGTTCACTCTTAGACAGTGACTAATAATTAATTATTATTTATTATTATTATTAATATTAATGTGGCTCAATATTGAAGAATATATATATATATATATATATATAATCCAAAACCTTTGGATTATTTTTCTTTTTCTTAATGTGGGATACTCAATAGTAGGTACATAAATTATATCCGTTGCCGTCATTTTTTACTACACGGGCTCACTTGGAATAATAATAATAATAATATCTGAAAGTTCAAGATATTTTTATCTGGAACTCAGCGGCCAGATCTTTGTTAAATATGTGCAGTCACCTTTTTTTCCAGACTGTTCTTCTATTAATCAGTTGGGAGTTCTGGCTCTTCGTTCTTTTCCTTTCTCCCCTATTCTCTGATTATCAGAGAGTGTGTGTGTGTGTTTTGGCTCTCTTTAAACAAGCAGTACAATATTCGTGTCAGAACAGGATTTCCAAAGAGCGACCGATCTTTTTTCTCTTCCAGTCGACTGTACGATATTAAATGGCACGAGACAGGAGACGGCTCAATCTTCGCTGACTGGAGTATAACTAAAGGAAACGTATACACTTCTGCTGGCAATCATCAAGATAGTAATCCGTCACT
Source organism: Ascarosepion bandense (assembly GCA_037127315.1). Taxonomy (NCBI): domain Eukaryota; kingdom Metazoa; phylum Mollusca; class Cephalopoda; order Sepiida; family Sepiidae; genus Ascarosepion; species Ascarosepion bandense. The sequence continues at coordinate 10,719,715 of JBBBDQ010000145.1, forward strand.
AGATGAGACTGTGTTCGCAACTAGTGACCAACGAGGATCTGACTGAAGATAACAAATGGTTGGCGTCAAACTTGCTCGTAGACACACCTCTCTTATTTATCTCTTTTTATCTTGACCCATCTACTCTTTCAAAGACAACAGATACGTTTATAATACATCAATCTCCGAATATTCATAATACTTATTCCGTCAAAAGAAAATGACAAATGATCTAGTAAAGAATTTGTTCAAAGTAATTTATTTTTCCTCTGGATACGATAAAATTATAATCTACACGTTAAATATCGCCACCTTAAAAGGAATTCCAAATTTTTTACCAGAATAAAAGACGTTGAAATCGAGGAAATACCATACCTTTTGTAATTTCTGTAATAGCTCACAAGTCAAAGTATTAAGTCAAGAAATGTCTACTGTTCAATTACTGGTGTCAGGCAGTAAAGATTTCTTAATCAGAAAACATCGAACAGGTGAAAAAAATAAAAATGGCTTTAGGCCAAATAGGCACGTTCGGTCTGGTACTTATAAGATTCGTGATAATGAAATATTAGAACTCTTGATATTTAAGGTGATCGTGAATAATACATTTCAACTTTGAAAAATTGTGATTTCCCTGACATATTTTTTCATAAGTCAAAATCAGAGACTATGTATAAATTATCAGAAAGCTAATTTTTAAAAAAATGATAAACAAAATTTAAGTTTAATTACGACGGATCACGAACATTTTCTACATTATTTTGAATGTCAGGCACACAGTAATCATTCAGGAAGTCTCATCATAGAGTAATATTTGCCAACTCATTTTCACTCAATCACTATGATCATAGAATGGGCTTGACGAAGTTTAATAAATATTAACATCACAGGATGACTACGGTAGCGCAATTTGTTACTAACATGTCTGACAGACTAGTTAACCAGTCTCAAAACATTCAATTCCTAATGAATATTCACAGGCTATGATTCTGTGTCAGACTAAGCTAAGAATATTTATCCGTGTGGTTGAAGAGGTTGCCTATTTTCCTATGGCGTCAGTGTTCGAATCTTGGTGATAACGTGGTATTTCAAATGCTGATTTTAAAGGCTGACAGAATCAGGATTTGAAATCTGATGCAACACAATCTAGCTATCAACATTTATATTCATTTTCAAGCCGGATTTGTGTCAGCCTTAAAAATCAGCATTAGAAATCCCACGTTTTCACCACGGTTCGAACACCGACATCATAAGAAAATAGGCAAACTCTTCAACCACTTGCATACTCATAGCTTAGTTTGACACAAGATCATAGTTGTGGAGTATTCATTAAGAATCGTACTTCGTTTAATCAATATTTATGAAAACAATATTTTCTGAAATTGATTTTTCTTTGCATAAAAGGCATTATTATTATTATTATCATCATAAAACATGGCTTATAAGAATGCAGAAAATATGACCAGGTGAAAATAACAGGAATCTTAAGATCAATCGAAAAGGAAAACATCCGTTTCATATTTTCATATATGTAGGAAATAATCTATCGGATTTCTGCAATGAATTTCACCTGGTAATCACTTCGTCAGACACATGAATCAAAATCTATAAACAACTTATTAAAAGATGAAAACTAAATTAAGGAGTCGGGGTGAGGAAGGAAAATGATAGAAATGACCGAGGAAAGATCGATAACTGATCATATCAACTAAAACGAACAAGAATCAATATCCAGCTTCCATCTCTCTTCCGATCTACGATGAATATTATAAAACGATCAAACATTTGCTGATAGAGGCTTTAAATGCAGGAAGTTATCGATCATACAAAGCAAACTATCGATCCGCAAAAACCAATCATCTAACCAAGTTTTAGAAATTAGGCGGATGTATGAGTAAAAGTTGCCAACTACGGACGAGTGATTCCTATTAACGACTCTGCGAGCCGCACAAAAAAAGAAAAAAGAAAAAAGAAAAAGACTTTTTGGCTTCGAAGCACGAAATACACTCTTTAAGCATACATGTTTAATGAGCCTTAAAGCTAAGAGTACATCTTAACAGATCTGATGGATTAATATTCATTGCTTTGCCAGACTGCCTCCTGAAATCAAACTGCAAAGAAAGTGACGCAAATGTATGCACTCGAAATCCTTCGGCGGCAAATATCACATGTCTTGTGACGTCACGTAAATGGGCGTGCACCATTTCTCGCCAAAGTCAGGAAAATACCCAATAAAAAAAAGGAAAAGTATTAAAAAAAAACAAAAAACAAAGCATTAGAATTAAAATCGGATTAGAAAAAGCTTATTTTATTTTTTTACCTTTGGGTAAAATTTAACTCCCTTTGTTTTTTGATTTTTTAGTCCAAATCTTCGGAGTGCTAAAGAAACTAATAACATACAAGATGAAGTAAATATTTTTAAAGCAAACACAATTATCAAATCATGTTGGCACTACGAACGTTTGAAAATCTAAAATTTCGATAAAAATTTGGGTGGAGACGTAAAAATTTTCAACGATTGTGCGCTTTGATATGAGGAAACTTTTTAAATTTTATTCCACAAGTTTAAAAGGTAAGACAACGATGAATTTAATAGAGTGAATTGATCGCTTACATATAAACGAGTTAAAAACAAAAAAGGGTAATGCATTTAAGCCTTGTACCTTGGTTTATTGACTAATTTCAATCCACCCGGTTCAACAAGTGTGACTTATTACTACATATTAAGGAACACGAAAAGAATTATTTCGATACAAAATTTGCCGACAAAATGCAAAAATAATGAGGGTAAAACATGTAAATAAAAATAGTGTACTGGTTAAAGTTTTTTTTTTTAAATAATCGTGTCGCCCCAAGCAAGGCATTTTACTGCCACTGTTGAGCAGAGGGTTACATAGGAGGTAAGTTATGAGAAAGAGTTACAGGTTACAGAGGGTGTCAAGAAGAGGATAGGAGAAAGTTGAGAATACTGATAAGAGTGGACGAAGAAAGGAGCATGAGAGAGAGAGAGAAAGGATGCAAGTCAGTGAGATAGGAGATGACTATTGACTTTACATTTGAATTCTTGAAGATTGTATCTGTCGGGAAAGCAAGTAAACGGAAGTGAATTCCACAAGCGGGATGTGCGAGAGAAGATGATGGAGTAGAATTTGCGTTTACAATTTATTGGTTTCACAGTAAAAGGGTGGGACCTAGTTTATAAAAATTTGTTAATAACCATCCAATTTTTAAGTTCTTTTGTCAATTTTTAAAGATTCGAAATGATTGATCGTTTTTTTTTTTTTAGAGCTTTAAAATACTTCTTTTGTTGTTGTTTTAAATGAAAAGCGCTCATAATAACATCAGAACTGCAATTGTCAATCCAGTTTCGGAAATAGACCATTTTCGAAATATCACAAATGATGTTCTAATCAATAAGGTGTTTTGTTTATTGACGGACCTTTGAGCTTTAATCAGCCGGGGGGGGGGGTCCCGGAGCAAAAGGAATTGATCAACCTTTTGAAACGTGGGCAAAAGGGAGTCATATGAGCAAATTTCGTGACAAAAAGAAAGCGATGTTCACAGACGCCGGATGTACCATTTGTGCCATCCTGGGTCACCTCAAAATGGTGATTTCAGCAATCCACGTACATAAATATATTCCATCAAGCTGAATCTCACCAAATTTTTGTCATCCAAGGATTTCTAGCTTAAATGGTCAAGAAACTCATTAATGGTTGCCACAAAAAGTGTAAAATGTTAAACTTCCAGAAAATCCTTCTTTGCCGAGAAGTGAAAAGAGGCATTTCTGTGCGATTGATTAAGTTCATAGATTATTAACTACTAGAGAGCGAGTTCGATCCTTAGCAGTGTCTGTGTTATTGTAACATTAAAAGTACTATTAGTGAATATCGAAGGTATATTATGAATCGTGATTAACAAAGCTAGTCAGGTGAAACTTCTGATAACTTTTACGTTGATTTCGATTATGCAGAAACAGATTATTATATTTTAGGAGTCATGAGCAAGAACGCCCTCATCCTACGTGACACAACATATCGTACCAGCTACAAGATTACTTCAAAACGGTTTACATGAGAATCGAACGCAAAACAGTTTTCTTTAAGACCTGTTTCAATGATACTTCAATAGACGGCAAATAGTGAAATAAAAGCTATTTAATGGATTTTATTTCTCAGTGTAATGTATCCTTACCTATTGGCTATAATTTAACAATGTGTGGTGGTTCATATATCAATACCATCGGCCTTCTGTATGTAGGCCAGGAAAAAAGAGAAAGAAGCAATTCACGATATACAGGTTAAAGAATAGTGATTTCCCAAAATTGTGTACGTCATTTAAAGATAATGGTTTGAAGCAAAGTCTACAGATTATATATACAGGACTTTATCGTTTGTCTTTTTAAAATAAAATAAAATCCTTTATTTCGAAAAAATTAAAAACAAAATACTATAGTTATATTTCTTTACTACGTTAGTGGGTAGACATATTTGAATAGCTAGCATTAAATAAAACGAAAATTAATATCTACTGAGACTGGTCTTCAGATCAATAGAAGCTAAAGATTTATAGCAGTAAAAAAATAATTTCGGATTAAAAAAAAATCATTATTTTTTTTTTTTACATCCATACACCCACATATAGTTTATAACAATTTAATGGGCATACGTGTTTGAGTAGGCATTGTTTCGATGTTTTTTTTGTTTTTTTTTTTTGTTATAGCTAAAAATAATGTCAACCGGACTCGAAACAGACAATATCTACTAAAGAAAATCATTTTTGCCAGAGTGAACAAAAAACGTCAAGTAGAGCTGTTGAAAGTTAAAGCTCTCCTGTTATTAATAACAAATAATGAACAGTTGTTTGTTTTTCATCTAAATTAACAGCCAAGTTAAAAGTCTATGAAATACTGTAAATTCAATCAAACTGTAAGAAAAATCATGACGTTAGAAAAAAAAATCACACGGATTAAAGACATTATAATTATCTAGTTAAAAATATTTTCAAACATTTCATTAACAATAACATCAACTCAATCCTTTTCTTTAAACTGTAAAAAGAAATGAAAATGTGTTTTTGAAATGTGCTAAAAGATGGACGATCGAATTTTAAAATTAAAGACCATTCTAACAAGTTCGATGCATGAACGAATCAATTTAATCTCGCCATGAAATATTCTAGTCAGCATCCACAATAAAAGCGCTTGATAGATTATCTTTAATCTTAAAATATCACAAATATAGTCCATCTTGAGAATATATTATACGTTTTTAAAGTTTCATGTGTGTGCGAAATTCAGACAGATGTATATCGGCAATATTTTTCAACAAATACATTGTTGACAACTAATGGCTTAATTATAAGTACTTTCCAACATACTTTTATTTACTTCATGTTCAGAGAGTGTCTAAAAAATTATTCGATTTATTTTAAGCATCAAGGTCTTTGAAGCCACAAAATTTTCTATCTAATACTTATTTGGTTTTAATGTACTTAAAACCCTTTTTTTATTTGATTATAAAAATACTACTCTCACAGACTATTTTAAAGTAAATAATTGTTTCGAATCAGATTAATTATACTAAATCAGCGAATATTTCTCAAATAAAGTTTTATAAGTATATATTTTATTTTTTGAATTTTTTTTTAATAAAGATAATTACATTGAGATGAAAGACGGCTAAAAAAGGGTGCTAATTAGCTATTTTAGAAAAAATGAAATCGATTCCGATCAATAATTTCTGTTTGAAATACACCAGAGTATTTTCCTTACTGGAAATTGTATTCTTTTAGCTTTCAATTAAAGCTAAAAAAAACCGAAAAGTTTCAAGAAGGCTTTTTTTAAAAAAAAAATTAAAAATTCAATCGCGAATTAGTGAAAATGCCTAAAATATTATTAGTAAAAGGAAAAGAAATTCAAAAAAGGATAAATAAAAAGACATTATTTGAATATCTTAAACTAGTTAGTAATTACTAATAAAACAAGAAGCAATGATTTTTCCAGTAACTTAAACTACCATCAAACTAGATTAGTGATCAACTCGGAATAGATACATAATTGAAAATCTGTAAAATTTTTCGTCCCATCAAGCTGGTGTGTGTACATGATTTTCATTCTATTGACGAGTATTAAAAAATACAAACTGTATTCGCTGTTAAATTTTTCAAGAAAAAATAAAATCAATATTGCACTTGTATTTTTTAAAACTTTTCTTTAAAAAAAAAAAAGCCTAAAAAAATTTCTAAGACAAGTGAGCAACTAAATCAGTTCGAACGATTATATTGGTTTCAAATATTATATTTACCAAAAGCGTTCTGTTTCTTTTCCGTTCAAATACACTAAGCAAAGAAGGAAAGTAAAAAAAAAAATCGCTTTACACAATTTTGTTTACTTTAGCTCTCCTCTGGAACATTAAATAGTGATCAGTATCAATTTCATGTTGATATAATTTTTTCCTCTTTCATTTCGGAGGAAGGTGTTAAGAGAGAAAGAACTAGTGAGTTTTGACGGCGGTCGAGGCAAGAAGAGATACCTAAGTGGGTTAATGTAATCATGTAATGGTAAGAGATAAAACTTCTCACTCATGTAAATATAGATATGTGTGTAGTTGTTTTATTTATATTGGCATAGGTCATTACAACAATATACTAACCGTCGTAGACAGAGCAAACGTCGTCTGTTGACAGAGAGTGTAATCAGTCGCACAGTTCAATTCCTCAGGGAATGAATGAAGGCATATATGGTCATCCATGAACTTAAACTGTTTTTTTATTAGAAGATGTAGTACCAGAGAACAACTGGAATTGGAACATCTCCTTAGCAGAATTTTTTTTCTTTACTTATTGTTCACTCAATGCAAGTCCCAAGCCATACAAGGGGTTACTGAATAAGGATATTGTATGAACGTAAGAGGAGGTAAGAAGAGTGTAGTGATCAGGGAAGCATTCTCTCGGGAGTCTGTTCTACAAAGCAGCAGCTCTTGGGAAGAAGCTGTCCGCATGGAACTTACCAATGGTATACGAAGGGGATGATGTGGATTCGAACCCGTGTACTTGTGAGACTAAGGTATGGAGATAATTTTAAAAATGTCATGTTCCTTCATAACTTAATCGATCATGGTCCTCTACAGTTTCTTTTTGTTAATTATGTAAATTAATTATGTAAATTAATATGATTTGCTGAAAAAGAAAGAATGGTGTGGTTATTCGCTGCTTTCTTTCCGGTTTCGAATTCAGAGTAGTCCTCCTTTAAGAGTGGCTACCATCCAAAGCTATAGAGCCCAAACCATTCTGCTAATTTACCTATAATATCAATGCAAATTGAACTCATCACACTAGGCCGGGGTTCGAACACGGCTTGTCTATTCCACTTTTCTCGCCGATAACCGTTTCGCTACCCGCACACGCAGATAAAGAAAAAAGTGTTCATTATTCTCCACACTCCTATTGTGCTACTAACGCTTGTATTTATTCCTGATCCCTGACAATCCATTTTTACCGATTTTCAATACACGACATCAAACTAAGTGCTAGAAATTGTTTCAGGTGTTGTTTTTTGGGGTTTTTTGGGTTTTTTTGGTTTATTTATGTTTTTCTAAATTTAGTATTTAATCAGTAATATTAATATTAAAAAAAAAACTACAGGTACCAACAGTTTCTGAGTGAATAAAAAACTGAGTTGTAGAATACTGATAAAATCAGTGGGCGGCGATAAGAAAAGCCTACGACGTTCAAACACAGTCGGCAAAAAAAAAAATACAAACAAGGTGGTTTCATTTTTTTTTTCTTCTTTTAATAACAGAACTTCATACGTCAGTCGTCACTATAATCATTACAGTGAATAAAAGTTGGGAAATTCTTTAAAGAAAATTCTACCTACGCTATTGAGAGTTGAATAAACAATCATTTTCGCAAATTACTCGGTGTTTTGTCAGATTTTATGATTCGGAAGTAAATTGTATTTCTCCTTTATGAAAGGATTTAATAATGAACAAAGTATGTGATAAAATAAGAATAAAAAACTTGCATGCACAGAATATAGACTAGAATATCACTTCAGCGATAAAAACAAAAACATATCGCTCCATCATTGCAGCTTTAAATACGAGAGTTAAATGCCTTCTCGATGATATCAATTTAAACAAGCTATTTTGCCAGTTTATGGAAGACAATGCTTGAGAGATGTTCAACAAGCTAATGAAGTCAACTGCAATTACGGGATGCCTATCAGTTTATTTACAAGCATGGTTATCGGTAGCAGATATCGGTGTCAGGGAAGAAATAAAAGAATATACATTTTTGCAAGCATTAATTCCATCTATAGCGTCTATCACTGCTTCACAGTAAGATATAACCTCCGACTCAACTCAATTAAACAAATAGATGAATTAAGGTCCTTAATAATAATATTGAAGAAAACTCCCACAAGCTTCACTGTGAAAGAACAAATGGTCTCATTCAAAAAAACGTAACAAGCATCTACAAGAGAAATAACATATCGTAAAGAATAAAAGCCTAAAATATAAAGAGCTCATATTTTGATACCAACAAAGCAAGAATGTGTAACCTTTGCTGCAGATAGGCCAAGAAGCAAAGTAACCTTCACATATGAACACTTCCTGGCCTACAATGCCCGTTCCCAGCGACGAAGAAAATCAATTTAGCAGACTGTACAAGTTCTAGCATATGCGTCACTTTTGGAAGTCAGTCAGTTAAGTGCCATACGTGATACACGCTTGGGCGATCATGTCTCGAAAAAGACATGACTGACTGGGCAGAAGATTATCCCACAGTAGGTTGCCATTGCTTTCTGCAGTAGACTGGTTGCCGACCAAGGCTATAGAACCCAATCTGTCCTGCTATTTAACCCATAACTGGAAGGAAGAGACGGATTAATACCTTTCCCAAGGGTATTTGTGCGTAAGTGAATACAATGGATTCAACGTAAATTCGAACTCGGCTCCCCGGTTTCTCGTTCCGAGCCGATATCCACTGTATCACAACGCATATCCACTTTTGGAGACCTTGTTTGAATTATAAAAAATACAATCTGTTATTGATATTGGTGCTAATATTTCTATATTACTAATTTCTCTCAATCCCATCTACCAGTGGAGATAAAATAAAATAAAATTTCAAAGACAAGAGAATCAAGAAATTGAAATTCCTTGTTCAAAATATTTTTCTAATGGACTTTCGTAATCACTGATGACATTAATCATTAGTTATGTCCCGTTTTTTTTTTTTTTTTTTTCATGACTTTGGTTTCAACGTAGCGTAAAAATATAAAATTAGGCGAAACAATGTTACGGAAGGAAGAATTAATGTAAATGTAACTAGATCTGCAACAAATTTAATTCTCAACGACATTAGTCTTCCTCCATTTGCGAGTTAGCTAATGAAAAAATACACAGGCATTGCCTCATCTCGTAGAAATAGAAGTTAAAAAAAATACCGAAATACAGCATGACCCGGATGTAAGAGAGATTTTCTCTGGTCCCAAATTAGAGCCTGTGGTAATGTATATGAAATAGACAAAACCCGGATATAAGATAACTTTTATCCGGGCCCGACAACTCTCTTATATCAGGGTTACACTGATACCGTATACAAAAAGCCATGCTCCAGTTTTGTTTTGTTTTTTTATCCATACGAGACAATTTTTTTAAGTAAACCAGAAAGATATTTACTTCTAAGATAACAGACACGTCCCCTCTATCTTTTTTTTCAAAATATGGCAGTAATTAGCAATGCTAAAGTTATTATAGTTGATTAGATATCGCACAAGATCAAAAGTATGGTGAGAATCGAACTCCCTAACATTTTTAATCACTGGGTCATGTGTCAGGACAAAAGCGTTGGTTAGATCCAGTGACTTGATCCAAAGAGTTTTAAGTTCAATAACTGGCTACAGCAGTGGCGAACAAAATCTTAACGAGTTGAGTTACAAAAAGATAACTAAGACACCCTAAGTAGCATGACTTACAGAACGAGAACAATATACTCCAGTGATCGAAATAAAGGGTTCGGTTCGAAATTCCAGTCACCTGAAGAAGGTCGGTGTGTACAATGGCTGAAACGTCGCGAACATGGCAATAAAGATGAGGATAATAGTCCGAAGAATGTCAATAATGTAAATAATCAAACAATTCTAAGAGATCGCGTATATTTGAGCGTTGATTTTTATTTCTTTAATCGTAAACTTATCTATAGTTATAATAAAATTGTTCTATCTCCGCGTGAACTGTTCGACACTGAAAAATACTACTTTAATGTGCAACAAGTTTACAATTATATTTCCTAACTTATTCCTACCTGTACCTGTTGCGATATTCACCCGGTCGGTTGAGCCGGCTCCGTCGAACGAAACCGCGGCATCCTAACAAAGCATAACAGAGGTCGTATTCATTCGGACGTGAAAATCCATAGTAGATGTTTCAGTAGGAATTTAGAATTGCAAGAGGTCCTAACCGCATTTAGAATAGGGGCGATCCGGTTTTAATTCAGTGTTTTCTACTAGACAGGTTACTACGCAAGGCTAAAGGACCAATGCCCTGTCATTTTATAATGAACTCGACTGTAATTTGAGCTCCTCTTCTTCTTCTATGTGCCCTGTCCTTTCAAGACGTAGGCGATCATGGTTATCCGCTGCTTTCCTCTGTCTCGTTTTCCTTCCATCTTGCCTGTCAGTATCAGATTTTCCAAGCCCTCCCTCCTCATTGCATGTCCCAGGAACTTCAGTTGCTCACTATTAATTTTCTTTTCGTTGCCATTCTTTCCAACACCTCATCATTTTTTATATGCTCGGTCTATGATATCCGCAGCATCCTTCTGTAGAACCACATTTCCGCTGCTTCAAGTTTTTTTTAGCTCACCGATTCTTAAATTCGAGCCGCTAACCATTGCCTCTCTCCTTAAGTTTGGTCCTTGATAATCGGCAGTATATTGGTGCAGTAGAATACCGAAGAAGGGATACTCATTCCAATTAGTTTCTTTTTCCAAACAAATGCCACAATTAAAATATTTGGCTTTCAACAGATTTACCTAACAGTGATTTTCTTTTATTGAAAATCGCCGTGTGATTTCACTATTAGACCAGAAACCACTATCAAGCAACTTTTACTCAGGTCTATGCAGTATTAACGTCTGTTATGATTTCGAATGTTTAAGGTAATAAATTAGTTCCTGAATTTATTATTTATTAAATGACTTTATAACATAAAAAAATAGATATTTTTACGATATGACTATATTATGTGATAAATTAGTCACTCTAGGCTGAGTTGTTATCTCAGGGGAAAAACACGGAGATAACCATTGTTGGGTTCTGCTTACTACATCCAATATTTATCAGAACGGAGCCAGCTTTCTTTGTTATCCCAACGCATATTTCTCATTGGAGCTAGAAATCGGTGTTCGAGCCTAGGTAAATTACATTATTTCAAATTTTGATTTACAAGTTACATAACCTTTGCACAATAATTTTAGTCTAGTACAGTACTAAGATAGATTCAACGAAGCTTAAATTCTTCATCATGACATAGTTTCGTATTTTTCCCCCCGTTAGTGCCAGTGGCCAGTTTTAAAATGCCGATTTTCAAGGTAGTCACTACTTTTTTATCTTGTTCTGTTCGAATATCAATATGAAATATCAATAATAATAATAATAATAATAATTATAAAAAACAGTAACGATCAGTATTCACAGAAAACAAAACTAATGCAATGAAAAAGATGAACCGGAAATGTAGAAATAGCGAGAAGAATTCGATCAGGAAATAATAATTTTTTTTTATTCTTAAGAATACACCTTTAACTGCTGAATCTAGGTGCGTCGTCAGTGTTGTTGCTACGATGTCACAAGAAGTTTCGGGTCGAAATAAACAACAGACTTCTTCGATAGGCGACCCGATCGAATATGATCAGTATTCGGCCCGCACCCAGACTAAACAATTTGCTACAAGATTTGGGACGTGCATGATATAAGTTCCCCTTGAAAACAGCAACCAATTAAAACTTCAGTTGGGCTATTCGATGTTATAGATCGGGTATGCTCGGTTGTACGGAACTTCCTACATTCAAGACAGAGTATTTTTGGAGGAAGAGAAGAAAACATATATATATATATATATATATATATATATATATATATATATATATTAATAAAACGTTTTATCATATTGACACGTCTTACGACTTTTCTTTCTCTTCTTCCCTTAATATTGTAGGTTAATTAAAACTTTTAAAAGTTATTCCCCCTCTATTAATTCCTTAAAATAGAATGAAAACACAAATCATCCCGAACATCATAAACTTAGCAAAACAGTAACTGTTTTGAGCTATTTAACTGTCACAATCACAAGTTCCATAGCACATGGGTCGTGGGGGTATTTCAGTAGTGCAGCCAAAGCAGAAGTTGCGTATCTTGGGTAAGATAGCTTACGGAGCCCAACTCTTACCAGGTTGGTTTTGAATTCAGAGTTTTTTTTTAATTCTCCTAGACCAGTTGCCAACCAAAGATAAAGAACCCAGCCTGCCCTGCTATTTACCCATAGCAAGGGTGAGAGAGAATAGATAAATTCATACATTTCCCAAGAGTATTAGCACGTAAGTGAATGTAATGAACGCGATCGGAGCTGCTATTCATTACTCCACCCTGTCTTCTTAGCTGTGGGGAGGATGCGAGTTGTGGTGCAGTGGATATCGACTCGGAACGAGAAATCATAGAACTGAGTTCGAATTCCAGTTGAATTCATTGCATTCACTTCCGCGTAATTCCCATTGGGAAAGGTATTAATCCGTCTCGTCCCTCCAGCTATGGATCAAATAACAGAATGGACTGGATTCTGCCGCAGAAAGTAATGGCAATCAACTGCGGGAAAATCTTCTGCCGAGTCAGTCATGTCTCTTTCGAGACATGATTGCCCAAGCGTGTATCACGTATGGCACTTAACTGATGCGTATGGGGAGTGTTGATTGCTTTTATCGTTTTTAGGACGAGAGCAACTGTTGAGAACTGAACACTGAAAAAAAAATGCTTTTCGCATCATGCAATCTTTGAAGAATATCTCCCCCCCTTCTTTTTGAATACCTAAAAGCAAACGACGAGAGATCGAAGCATTTGAATTCTCCAAAGTAATTTAGTAGGTTTATAAGAACTTGGTGTACCTTATCGATTTGTATAAAGTGACATAAATCAATTACGTCAACAATTTTTCGTAAAAAATAAGAGACCACCGAGAATTATTAGTAATAAATACAAGATTGGCGATTTAGTCTTTTTAGTTTTCTAAGAAAAAAATCCCATTATATACAGTCTTATGATTTGATTTTTGTTCCTTTAAGAAGGAAACCTGACGACACCAGTAACAATTAAACTTAAATCCAAGAACACTATGAGATTTATTTTTCCAATATGAATGGCATATTTTCTTCCGGAAAAAATGAAGAAACCTTTTTTATAAACAAAACTTCGAATTTTGTCTATGTGCGGAAGCATCTAAGACGACAACATAGACATTTTGAGTAAAATTTAACCACCGTAACCAGTACAGTGATATTCATTATTAGTGTTCCCCTATTACATTTCTGTCGCTATTACTATGGCAAATATTCTAAAAAGGTTGCATTTCTCAGTCCCCAATAGCTGAGGTTTTCATAGTTAGGACCCACCACACCATGTTCACTGTGACAAATCACTCCATCCCTTTTTGTCACTTTAGTAAAGAGTACGTTTCACTCAGATATTCTCCATAACTGTTACTTTCCAAGAACAGGCTCCTGAGAGGATATTCTCCATAACTGTTACTTTCCAAGAACAGGCTCCTGAGAGGATATTACTACAATCTTAACCTCTTCAAGTTTTTTTTTAATCATATCACCCCGAGCAAGGCGGTAACGTAAAAGAGAAATCAGGAAACCACATCCTAAACAGGGAACAAGAGATGAGCCTCTTCACCTGTTCAATAGATGAGAGTGGAGTGTGAACTGGGTCAACAAATATCTATCCTACATATTCTCATGATATGTACTTACTTCCTGACAACATTCTCGTTCAATACCCCTATACTTTTGAGTAGCCCTTCGGCCTTGTTTTAAGGGAATTAAAGGTTTTCAAAACCACTTAGAATTTTAAAAAATATTCTTTGCTTGCGAGATCAAAATAGTATACGTAATGAAATTACGTAGATAAATATGAGCTTTAATTAGTCAGACATACACACGTTTTATCTTTGTTTTAGTGAGTGCTGGACTTGGGTTTGCGCTGTAAAAATATCACAACGAAGATTTTTGTTTTCGCAACTGCAAGTGAGCGTACTAATGACTGACAGAGATAAGGAAGGAAAAATTGAATTAGAAAAATTAATGCGAAAAATAAATAAAACACGTATAATCTAAATATATAGGCATAATATCAATTACACTAGAACACGCAGAACGTGTTTGATACGGCCAAGCAAAACTGACATTTTGTGGATGTGATTCACAAATGAAATGAAGATATATCTCAACTCTTCTTTCAGTGTGTGTGTGTATCTATAAATAAGTTGCATTTTTAATTAGTCCACGTTATGATTTTTGCAAATACTCGACAGCTTCAAGTCGGAATGCTAAGCCAGCAACCAAGAATCAATAAGAAAAGCGGTAGAGACTAATTGATCCAATGTGTAACGCGGTTTTAAATGAACATATTACATGAATAATCAAATATAGGAAAAGCAAATTTAGTTTTATTCTATCATTTAGCGTTTCTAAGCGACCATATTGGAAATGGATCCAAAATAACTGTATGCAATATACACTTGCACTTTCTTAGGAAAATTATATATATATATATATATATATATATATATATATATATATATATATATGACTTACTATGAAAGGAATTTTCATTATTTTTTCATAAGTTCTGAAATTTTGAAATTACTCTTATGAAAGGTTTCTTTAAAAAAAAAAAGAAAGAAAGAAAAAAAAGAAAGAAAGAAAAAAAAGAAGGAAATGTTGCCTTTCAATTAAAACCTAAGTGATCAAAACCATGATGGAAAATAAAGGCTATACAATCTCGGAAAATGAATTTGACCCAGTTTTATTTAAAATGGCTGGATGCAAAAGAAGAAAAAAAAATTTACCTAATGTATTAGAATTATCATTCTTCAGTTTATTGAAGCAATGTTTTTAGTTTATTATGATGTGGATGTACAGGTGGTGTAAAGAATAACGACTCAGAATAAGAATTCGGAGAGCAAAGTTTCAATTTCAGTCTCAGTTCATTACATTCACTCACGCACAAATAAATACCGTTGGGAAACGTATAAATTCAATTATCCCTCCAAACTATGGGTTAAATAGTTTAAAATAATTTTGCTCTCAAAAATTCTTTACGTAATCTTTACCAGCAACAACAAAATATTATCTTTACAATCCCAAAAAAGTTTTTCAGCTTTAAATGAGCTGCAAAGTGCAAAACGGGTTGATAAACCGTAATACAAATCAAGTATTATTATTAATAACAGCAACGAGCTGGATATGTGCAAAGTCAACCGATATTGGTAACTATGATTAACCATTTACTTCATGCGTCTGTGATTTTTTATATTTGCCTGCATCTTATCACTTACCCAGTAATGATTTTAAAGTCACTCATTTAGTCTCACAAGCGAAAAATCCATAAAGAACATACGACTTTTTTTTCTTTTTATTGCATCCTTTCCCTTGCCTTTTCTCTTTCTCTCTAAAAAAAAAAAAAAAAAAAAAAAAAAATTGTATCGCTATTTTTACACGTTTACATCACATTGATTCTTAATATCTGTTTTACTTTCGAATTCGTCGCTTTCACTTTTCATCCCTCTCTCATTTCTTTTACATGTTTTCTTTTTCTGTCCGTTTGTCTCTCTATCTTTTACTTGTACCTTTTTTTATCCTCCTTCGTACATTTTCAATCCCTTCCCCTTACCAGTTACTTTTACGCTTAATCTAATTATCTAGGTTTCTTGGTCGGAAAAACGTAAACCGATTTCAGTCTATAACACTTGGACCAAAGGCCGAAGAACCGAACGGTTGTACTTGAAAGAACAATAATTAAACTGTTATTATTTTCTAAACATTCGCACTAAAAATACGATCTACAAAAATGACATGACATACAGAAAACAGCCTTTACACTTTACAGTCATTTTAGAAAAGAGTCCTTGTGTCATGCAAGCTAACAACGTGGAAGATAAGCATTTTAAAGAAAGAGGGAGAGAGAGAGAGAGATAAAAAAAACATTAATTTAACATAAGATAATGACAAGCAAATATATATTTAACAACGAGTTTTCAAGGGGAATAACTGTACAATTCACAGATTGCTTCTGATAAATCATTTTTCTTATCTTTTCAAAGAGGAGGACCTTTTTGAGAAAAAAGTAAATTTAAGGCGAAGACATTAACTTTAGATCTGAAGGCCTCAAATTATATCTACATTTCAAGAAAAAATACAATCATTTTTTACGACAAATGAGATCAAGAAGGCTAACTAGAGCTTGCTTCAGCAATAAAAAAAAGATAAGTGAAGCAATTGTATAAATAAAAGAAAAGCGGCAGGATATATACGAAAAGTGAGCGACGAAATAAACTAAAACTGTATGATCGTTTTCTTCGAGTTCATCATTTTCATATTTCTTGTACAGGTCGAAAGACAAAGCCCTGTGATACAGGGGTAGACTCGATTACACAGAGGATATTTGGTGAACTACAGAAAAAGAAAATGAATATCAGACCTTCTGCCTCTTGTAAAAGATAGTAACATGACAGCGTTCTGTCTAATAGAGTGAGAGGAACTACTTTCACGACTAAGCCAGGCCATTTCGACTAAAGTTAAGTATCAGTAAGATCAGTAAAACACCTCGAACTGACAGGGTCATGACCGTAGAAGTCAGAAACAGAGCCGTGCTGACACTATATATCTTGACCTATTTGATGACATTCAAAGTAGAAATAGAAATGAACACCTTTGCCATCTTTCATCCACTGGTGGTGGTTTCATTCTTTCAAGAAAGTTCCTATTTTTCCCCCTTCTTCTATTGTAAAGGCGTTTCTATCCCTTTTTTTATTGATCGATGCCCACTCCCCATTCCGATCGCTTACCGAGAAAGAAAAGTAGAATAAAACAAAACCAGGGTGGCCAACTTCATACCAATAAACTTTCCAGAAGACAGCCATCAGCAGCAAGGCGCTTTCTCATACAGGCGTGATATCAGCCTTAAATTATTTTGTTCGGACACGGGATGAATTTCAAGATTTTTTTTTTTTTTAGGGGAAATAAAACAATTTCTATTCCACGAAGGCGGGTGCAGAAAGCTATAAAGTATCCTTAATGCAAGTCGAGCTGCTGTCACATATTTCCTGGCATGGAACGGGAAGCTCCCGAGAAATAGGGTAGAAGAAATCTGGTAAATCGGGAGGAAAAACAAAAATAAAACTGTGTAGAGGGGGGGGGTACAAACGAAGAATGGCTTGTTGAGAGTTTTAAAACATTTGACCACAAATTGACAAAATGCTCAAATTCGTTCATGAAACCAGAGACAGAATAGTATACAGACAATGGCCTATTGAATAACTAATCGTACAAGAAAAAAGACCTGATTCCAAGTCCAGACATGCAATGTCGATTCCTCATATCGAGAGCTAAGTTTCCTGATACACTAAGGGAATTTCCGGTAAAAATACTTCGAGGATATAAAAGTGAGTGTATGCAAGAAAGAAGAAGAACGAATGAGATGAAGAAAAAAATAGGTTTAATAATAATAATAATAATAATGTTAAAAACCAAAATACAGCCCACACACTAAGGAAAACTTTGTGCGTTGTGGTGCAGTGGATATCGGCTCGGAACGAAAAATCGAGGTGCCGAGTTCGAATTCCAGTTGAATTCATTGCATTCACTTACGCGCAAATACCCTTGGGAAAGGTATTAATCCGGCTCTTGCTTCCAGTTATGGGTTAAATAACAGGACAGATTGGGTTCTATAGCCTTGGCTGGCAACCAGTCTATTGCAGAAGGCAATGGCAACCTCCTGCGGGATAATCTTCTGCCCAGTCAGTCATGTCTCTTCGATCATGTCTCTTTCGAGACATGATCGCCCAAGCGTGTTTCACGTATGGCCCTTAACTGACTGACTGACTGTTTATGTAATGCTAGGGATGTTAGAGAGATATGAAAAAAACATGAAATGGAGTCATAACAACACACCACTACCTGCTTTAGGTCTTCCTGCAGACTTGGTAGGTAGTGCGACCATAGCAGAAATAGATTTCAAATAATAATAATAATAATAATTATAATTATAATCCTTGTTGACTGATTTGAACATAAAGAAAAGTTATCTTGTGCTTTTTGCAATATGTACCTAAGCATTTATTCTCCAGTTACTCAACCATCACTAGAGAGAGAGAGAGAGACCCTTGTTACTATTTGACGAGTATTTACTTTCATCTTATTTGTTTTTTTTTTTGTTTTTTTTTTGTTTTTTTTTTTTGCTTTTTTAATTAATCGTAACTTTAAGCTATCCATCTACGGTAGCAAGTCGACGGCGAGGATTGAATATATAAATGATTCAAATTCATGTTTCTTTTGCCTCAGGAAAGTCGGGTTGAACATGTCAGCTACGAAAACACGAGTCTTTAAAAAGAAAACAGAAAAAAAAAACACCCACACACAAACAACAAAAAGTAAAAAACAATTTTAACCTCTAAAATTTATGATATCCTAATATCCCAACCAGTAACACAAATACTCTCTTGGCTCTAGCAAAGCAAAACTGTTTTGTTCTGTTTGTAGCTATAGGGGGAAATCCCATAGCGCAATAGACCAACGAAGAAGCCAGTTAACAATGATAATAGCTTCCAGTTAGTTTTATTAATAATCTTAGACAAACAAAATAAGATTATTAAGATTCGATATGTACTATCCGATCAGTGTGCAAGAAACCAACTTTTAAAAAATAGTTTAATAAAGTAAATAAAAAATATATAAAAGTAAAAATCATACCACAACAGTAACACGTTAACTGATGTGACTAAAAAAAAAAACTACTAAGCGATGGAAACAAAAAGGACACATACTTAGAATCAAAAAGAAAAATACCTATGGCACACAATGAGGAAAGGAAATTTAGAGAATTTAACACTCACAGGACATATAAAGGCAAGAGAGACAGAGGAAAACAGCAAACATCGTACCAAACGAGCCAGTGTAAATGGTACCATGAACGCCCACGTCCTGAATAGTTAGTGCACATGGAAGGTGAAACGTTGAGAAACTATGTTTTGGTTAATGGTATTTTTATGTAAAAAAAACAAAGAAAAAAACATTTTTTTGTTTTTTTATTATGGTCTACTTTACTAATTTTGTTGTAAGTGTTTTTGAGATCAGGTGTAACAAGTTTTGTTACAAATTACAAAAAATAAAAGAGCAACTTTTAAAAATTTTAATTCTAGATTCTGAAAATCGAAACCCTACCTTAGGTGATTTGTTCATTTTTAATACGGGTGTTACTTTTTACTTGTCACTTCATCGAATCGGAAAAAAATGAACTGTCGTTTTTACGTCACAATACTCGACAAGTGTTACGGTCTGAACTCCCAATAGCGAAACCCAGGCAAAGAGAGCATGCATGATACATCATCAAAATATTTGCTTTTTAATCTAGCTTCTGTAATAGTAATAGTGATATAGGAGGTGGAGACGGAAGAACAGCCGAGGCAACCAAGCCGCTCCTCCACTTCTGGACATTCTTCAAGATTTACAGACAAGTAGTTACCGCCACCACCAGCGTCGTCGCCGACGCGGCAGCCGACTTCATAATCATCAGCAAATCTTACCCCCCACCTACCACCCGCATCAGTGCTGTACATGGCCGCACCGTGATCCTCTCCGGATGACAAGCTACGAACAACTAGTTCTCAGAAGATTCGACGGCCGACTGCGAAAAAGCCCAGGAAATACCTCATTCATTCACTCACACACGCACATATACAAAAGATAATTTAAACTAATACATTGTAACATCCTACGGGAATACCATTATTCAAATGGCGGTAGAAAAACCGGTTTTCTTTCGCCAATCGTAAACGGCTGGTCGATGCATAGAGTAAAAATGCTAAGAGATTTTGTAATGAACTAACATAACATGTAAGAGAATTTGGCCAGACGTGGAATGTTTACATAAAATATATTTTTTTAACAATGATCTGAGAAAAAATTTCGTTTTGTTCTTTTTTTTTTCTTTTTAAGAAATAAAATTGTGGCGTTTATTCGTTAGAGAAGAGTAAAACATTTTTAATAATATATTGATTTTCTACTCTAAAAATCAAACTTTTTTTAAAATACCAAATTTTATACTTTTACGGTGATCTAGAGTAAGATATTCCTAAATTACTTCTAAAATTCGTAAAGAACATATTTTTAAGTTATTTCGTAATATTTGTATTTTTCCCCGTTAATGAAAAATGAAGCAACTTTTATTTTATTTTCAATTTTCCTAATTTGTTTGATACAAACCTTTGCCTCAGATGAAAGAAGTTTTTCTTTTTCTTCGAAACTTACTGAACCAGTTTTAATTGAAAATTTTTTGTGAGTGGTGATCATGAACTCAATCTTTTATTTCTGATAATGATTAGTTTCATGGGATTTTTTTAAAGTATATCGGTATTCGGTGACGGATCAGCTTTATGTGGTCTGCATCTTTGATTCTGCTGGTATATGTGGCCTACCTCAGTAAGAGTATATTTTTAAGTATTCGGCTATGAAACATAATTTTTTTCACTAACCCTTACCAGACAGTTAATATTCTCATATAAGGTAGGCCACATACAATACCGGCACTGAATATTCTTTTCTTTAAATAATTTCTCATGCACCTATTGTTGCAGGAATAGTGACTGTGTTTAAATACCATATTCTCGGAAATTTTATTTCCAGGGCCTTAAATGTTCAAAGTTTATCGAATCCATTATTATTTAAACATCTTTTACATTTTGTTCAGATCAAATAAACATTTTTTTAAAACATTCGACTACTAGTTCATTACAAATAATTTCCATTCTAACTTGTTTTTATGAAGATGGTATTTAAATACATCTTGAAATATTGCATTTCCTTTTCTTTCATTGCATCTGCACTTAAGACTTCGTATGGGTTCACCATTTTATTTAAAATGTTTAAAACTTTCGCTTCTAGCTTTTCAACACTTTTAAGAAAAATGCAAAAATATGATATCAATGTTCAGACAAAATGACGAATAGTGATTAATCAAGATACATCGTGTAAAAAAGCATGTTCTCTGCAATGTCTTACAGTAAAATACAGACTTGTTTGTATTCCAGTGTATTGTAACGTTTATGAATTCTTTAAGGGATTGAGCTGCGTTAGGTGTAAAAACCCTAGGCTACAGTTGTGTGAAATAAATGACTAAAACTGATCACACACTGTTTCAATTAGCTAATTCCTGATCAATTGGTCTCATAAAGTTACCTCGTTCGAAAATGACAACTACATTGCTATAATTTGGTTTGAGTTCAGAAAAATGTCGATAAATTTGGTTGTGTATATCAGCTTAGGAGTTCAACCATTAACAAATGAAAAGTTTACTCGGTAAAGAGAGTTAAACTTTTTTTCACATCTTGATGACTGCATGCAATTTATCTAATCGAGTAAAATTGCAATAATTACGCGCACTTCCTGAAATCCCTGTCTGAGGCATTTCTTCGAGTCCTATTTTTAAATTTACAAAGATGTTTATGTGCATGCGAATCCACATAGACACATGGCATTCAAAAGAGAATGAAAGTTTTTCTGAAAATTACCTCCATAACTTCAGAAGACTTTAATCATAAAGTTTTCACAAATTTCTAAACACCGAAATGCAAAATCCACAAAATGGTCACTTAGCAACATTGACCATGTTATTGTTAAAGCGTTTTATATTGCGCTTAAAAATTGAAAAATAGAAAAATTTATATAAAACTTATATTTTTACGATTGGCTTTCGGTCGGATCCTATAAGTAAAAAAATAAAATTTGTTATTTTTAATAATATTTTTAATAATAATATTTTAATAATATTTTTATTAAATATTTTAATAAATCTTCCTCTGCTGGAAATTTTCTCGCCTAATTTATATACTTTTCTCTGACGAAAATGTACAATTCAAAGAGTGATTTTTTTTTTTCCAAAAAGAAAATAGAAGTTCCGCATAGTGTTATATTAACTTTTTTTTTTTTTGCAACAGACAAAATTTAAATCGTAGACATTCGGAACAAGATGAGCCTGTAAGTGTAGCCGTATATAAGGTTAAATCTGAGGGATGGAGTCATCTAGGCTAATAAAAAATTGTAAAATTTAAAATACTTAAACACTAAAATTTAAAATACTTAAACCCTAAAAAACAAACAATAACTGGGATACGACAATAAACAAAACAAAAATATCTTTCTACCTCTTCCACCATCATAAAAGCATTTTGCGTCCCTGCCGCTTTAGGGTTAAACTTGGTTTACTAACCTTAGTTTTTTTCGACCGTAGTTCCCGAAGCTATCATCAACGATGACAAATTCCCCTTTTCTGTTTATAGATAGAATTACGTTCGACTCTGAAAGTATTACTTACTGTGACGATTTTAATACCACTTGGTTGGCAAGTCACTTATTTTATTCTATTCTATGCTAAGCGATTTCCACCATCTTCGATCTGATATTTTTAAAAGCAAAGAAAGAAATGTCTAATACTGAGAAACGTATACATATTCAACCTCAACAAGAAATGCAAAAGAGACGCACCACTTTACAATAGGAGCAAACAAAAATAACAATAATATCGGCATTATTGTAGTCAGAAAAGGAAACAGCGGTTTGAAAGTGTCGGATGGTAGACAGAGAGAAAAGAGCTTGGAAAAGTTGCTATGCTTGGATTTTCTTTTATTATAACACAGCGTTACACAGATCAGCAAATGAATACAATAAAAGGCTTGGAAAATATTTTGAATCGGAAAATTCCAAATTAAATTCATTTTGTAATTAGAAAAAAATCTTACAGCTTAATAGGTTTTGATTTTATCGGATCAGAACGATCAATAAAAAGTTTTTTCTTTCATTTAAAAGAAATCATCAGCACTTGTAACATTAAAATTCGTAATTCTAAAATGTATTGAAATTTAAACCATCAAAATTTTACGTGCGAAAAGGAAAAATCACATAACAGAGGCGGTAAAAAAAAAGTAAATTAAAAGGAGATTTTTTTAATCTTAAATTAATAATTTCCAGTTTTCAAAAGTTAATTTTTCAAGTTCCTATATGATAAATTTTTGAACAGATAGCATTTTTAAAATTCCAAAACACAAAATCCGTTGTTTCTTTTTTTTTCTTCTTCTTTTAATTAAAGAAGAAAATTCCATTTGAACACGCATTTTCATGATTTTTTCCAATGTTAGTATTTCCCCAACTAAAAGGGAAAAAACCGCTTTGTTTAAATTCGGTCCCACCAAACTAAAAAATAAATAAAAAAAACAAAAACATCTTCAATCAAAAATCCTGTTTCATTAGATAAAATTTAAAATATTTTAGGTATTTTTATTCAAAAACTGTTTTTTTTTTTTTTTTTCAAACGAAATCGTAACTCATTTATTCTTAAGGTGTTACTCTTCTTGTATCATAAAATACGCAAAATGAAAAATAAACATAACTTCAAAATTTATAATATTCCGTCTAAAAATGGCTTTTGTTTTTGAAAGCTGGGATCTCTATAAATAGGAAATTGACAAGTTTCCTTTTTCGACTTTCGCTGACGTCTAAACAAATAGAACATTTTAAAAGTAAAAATGAACTCGGGTTGGTGCTGGCAACTCCTATATAACCAATGCCCCTTTTCGTTCAACTTAAGAGAGACTCAATTGACTTTCTTCAGGATCATTCAATTAATTGTC
The DNA here is from genome assembly GCA_037127315.1 of Ascarosepion bandense. Taxonomy (NCBI): domain Eukaryota; kingdom Metazoa; phylum Mollusca; class Cephalopoda; order Sepiida; family Sepiidae; genus Ascarosepion; species Ascarosepion bandense. The sequence goes on from JBBBDQ010000145.1 coordinate 10,743,654, forward strand.
ACAAACATGACAAACATTCATTGCGATCCGCCCAATTCACTTTTCTTCGACCTAATCAACTGAATTCGACGACGAATTTACTTCCCTCTTTTCCTCATTTCTTTAATTTTAACCGCATTATTGTGTTGCTATCATCATATTGTCTGTCATTTAGTATCATTGTTGATAAATTTATTATTTTCGTATTATTATTATTATTATTAAATTCTGGTTTATTTTCATTGTTTTAATCGTTATTTCATTCTATTTTGCTTTTTTATTTTTAGATATTTTTGCGATGCTGGTGTGATGGTAAACATTAAACAATAAAAAGAACAAAAATATATTTTTCAACTAAAGGTAAGAAGAATGAAACATTGCTTAGTTTAATCAATCGGATTTTCTTTTAATAATAAGAAAAAGACAGAAATAAAAGAAACTTAACTTATAGTTCTGAAATTGCAATGGAATTCTGTTAAATATTATTAAAGAGAAAAAAACCATGAATTTTAGATTCCAGCATTTAACTACACTAAAAAATATATATATATAAAAAAGTTTAGGTTAATTGATTTTACGACATATCAACCCTTGTTATTTTTGCATAGGGCACACAGTGAGGGTTGAACTCATTTGTTCGTAACAATTACACTTGCCTTGCTAACTATTTACCTCAAGCCGAGGCATCTAGTCTTAATAAAAAGAAAAAAAAAATCTTACAAAGTGTTAAAAAGCGTGAATTTCAATGACGCATGAATAATGATCAATAATGAATTTAAATCGAATATCACGGAAACTTATCCTATTTCATCTGTCCTTTTCATTGTGATAGGATTTTTTCTAGCCTTAAAATAATTAGATCAGTGGTTAACGAAAGAAAAGTATCTCCTTAAATAATAATGTTCTGTAATTTATGCATTTATATGTAGTGTTTATCGCGGGAGGCTGAGTGACAACAAATCTTCTCATATCTTCAGCAACTTCCTCAGCATACTGGCAACCAGCATCATCGTAATTTTCGAATTTCTAATTCGTTTAAAGTCAACAATTAAAATCCCAAGACGCAAAAACACGTGCATGTTGTACACACATACAAAATACAATTTAGAAAATTTCTACTTTGACATGTTTCGCTGACCAACCGGCGTCATCAAAACAAGAATTTTATTTCACAAAAAAGCAAATCTACCAACATTAGCAAAACAAAACGTAATTTGCATTTATATACAATTATTATAAATTAGATTCTAATTTGGAGTTTTTGTTGTTGTTGATTGTTAGTTATTCTTTTCGGGCCCTATTAAAATTTCAAACCACTTCGTGAATTTTGCTTTGTGTGTGTGTAGGTGTGTGTAAGCATTACATGTGTATAAAAAAGTTTACAGTCTGACATGTATAGGTTTAGAGTTTTAAATAATCCCCGTTTTGGAGGAACTAACTGTAACACTTTAAAGAATATAGTTGACAAAAAATAAAACAATCGAAAATTATTTATACCTCGACCTAACAGGTATTAATTGAATTCTATGTTATAAAATTTACTGAAAGAGATTATCCCAAAAATAAATAAGTTTTTCATTAAGCTTATTTATTGGCTTAATTACGTATAGCCAGTGCCGTCTTTTTGCTCAGTAGAGTAAAATATGTATTCAATAAAAAATATCTTCATATTTACAACTCTAATATACGACATAGGGCACATTTGTGGGTTCCAATAATAATGTAATAAAATAAAAAATATGTAAAAAATAGTATAAAATTTCAAGTAATAATCAGTTCTCTTGAGCACTATGCATATTTTGAAGAAAATGTTGTCTACCTGAGGTCCTTGTTGTGACTTGACAACTTAATGTACCTCGTGTAATAAAAAATTTACGCTGTGTAACAAAATAAACAACAATAATAGTAATAATAATTTCTACATCTTAAACTGAGACAGAACACGTTCATCTTGTCCTAAATGCAAAAATAAAGATAACATTTTTAAAATTATAAATTAAAAAGAAAAATCTCCATTTGAAAGAACGCAAAGAAACTTATGGTTTTTTCTTCATTAAATTAACAGAGGCAAAATTTTTATTTGTGGTATGCTTCACAAAGATGCTGCCAAAGAAAATCATTTCCCAATAGTGAAATTCTTCAACGTGTTGAGAAGAGATCGGGTCAGGGATTTTTCCTTAATGACCAATCAAAAATCAAATGCACTAACTAAAATTAAGTCAATAAACCGACAGTAAAATTAATGACACATTTTTAAGCTCATAAATTTTATAAAAGAAGTTGAAGGTTTTATATTCCCCACGATTCCGTTTTTTTTTTTTTTAATACAGACCATTTATTTTAAAATTTTGTTATTTCTTGACACTCTGTCTTTGGTAGATACTTTTCTTGGGTACAATTAGGAGACAAGTTCTCTAGCGATACATCATCTTTACGAATACCGAAACATAGCGTTAAAGATAATTAAATGAAAAAAAAGTGCTAATGAATGAATTCCAAAAATAGGACTTAACTAATTAGCTGATTAAAGAATAAATTAAATGAGTAGTAACGATGGTGCTGAATACTTTTCGGTCTTGCATACCTCTGTGCGTCATGTTTTATAGATAGATAGATAGATAGATAGAGAGGGAATGATGTGCGAAAAGAGTGAACCAATGATGGTCCTTAAAAAAAGGGCTTCGAAATGTCACATTGTAGATTATTTTCTCCTACTTATTCTGATTCGAATATTCACTTATCAAATAATTAAAGAAAAGAAAGAAAGATTGTCTCATAGCTAAAATAATTGCACACGTATTTAAGATCGGTGTCAGAGGTTCGAACTCTGCCAGGATTTATTTTGAATCATACGTGATACACGCTTGGTCGACCAAGACATAACCGACTGGTCAGAAGATTTTCCCGCAGTAAATTGCCATTACTTTCTGCAGTAGACTGGGTGCCAACCAAGGCTATAAAACCCAATCTGCCCTGTTATTTGATTCCTAACTGGAGAGAAGAGACGCATTAATACCTTTCTCGGGGGCATTTGCACGTAAATAAATGTAACGAATTCGAACTCTTCTCTCCGATTTCTCGTTCCGAGTCGATAACCACGATTTTATAGCAGGCAGATCGTATCCACTGATTTAGAAAAATGTTATCCATTTTCCAAACACATTTCTCCCCATTTTGTTTTTTTTTATTATTTTAAACTCAGTTTAAATATCAAACGAGAGAAAATTATAACTTTGTTAATTATGAAATAGATAAATTTGAGGGTTTATTTTTTTTTTTTCATAAGACTGAATATTAAGGATCCAGGGTGGTGTATCTTTTAATGTTTGTATGTTGGCGCATCAAGTCTAAGACACATCCGTGACTAATTGATATTCGAGCAGAGGAAATTTTACAAATAGAAATGCTGATTATGGTAGCCCGCCCACAGGCTCTAAATCATACAAACCCTATATATATATATATATATATATATTGTAATTGTAACTAAGTTGTAGAACTCGTAGGTTTTTTAACCTGTTGTTCATGCATTTACTTCTATAAAGAGTGCTCGATACAAATGTAGAGCGTTACACTATATATATATATAGTATCCCGCTGTGATAAGTTTTAGCGTCAAGATTGTTATTTTTTCAGTTATTATACTGATAAAATGTATTTTGGCAAGCAGGTTTTTTATCGTAAAGTGCTCGATATCGGGATAGAGATAGAGCGTTGATAAGTTTAATGCAAAGAATTTGTCACCTTAACAGAGCCGGTTCATTCTGACTCTGAAGTTTCGTCTTCACTCATCGGGGTTGTTTTTTTTTTCGATCTGCTCTGACGAGTGACGACACCATAATGGTGATTTCACGAAACTTCGAATTCGGCATGAACCTGCCCAGTTAAAGTGACATTCTTTGCATTATATATATATATATATATATAGAGAGAGAGAGAGAGAGAGAGATCCAATACTTCACGCTAGTAAGTTCGCAAAAGAAATTGTTACTTTCAGAACATTTACATCAACTCATATGTGCAGAAACTGTCATTTTTTTGACATATGAATTCATATAACTTACATGATTTACAGTGTAAGACATAAATCATTGTGTATGTAAAGTGTGTGAATTAGTATAATTAATTGTTGATTTATAAATCATTTAAAATGTTAACTTTAGCAACTTGACAACTGAGTTAGTTGAAGCAGAAAGGTGTCAACGGATGACATAGATGCAAGTGTAAATTATACTAAGATAATTAGTGTGTATCTTTTGAGCCTTTCTTTTAGGCGTTTACTATGAAATACAGTATTTATAGTGTTCTGGATGTATTTTCCATATGCTTATATTGAAATTCCTACTCACTCACTTACTTACTTTTTTAATACGAAACATCAAAAGGCTCAAAACACACACGCAAATGTTGGATTTGTTAAACACCGAAACCCACTCTATACTATTAAATTACCATTCATCCGATGAATGAAACAAATGCACAATATCAACAATTTTCAAGAAATATTCTTCACAGTATTTAACAAACTCTTACCATTTAGAATATTCTACAGGTTCGGGGTCAAAGAAAAAATACGTATGCATATAAAGAGAAATCAATTTCTTTAAGTCTCGGTAGTTAGAATATAAACGAGTTTAAATAATACAAAGAAAGTATTTCTACAATGAAGGGTTTTCGAACATGAGACTTCCATCCTATTACAGATGTATTTATGGGTTGAATAAGACAGACGTGTTCGATACAGAACGAAAAATGCATAAATTTCGTACAATTTTAAATTACAAATCCATGTGAGGCATTTTTTAAAGATTACTATTTTTTGAATTTAAAGTTTGTTCATTTAAACTTGGTCAAACTTCTTCAAATAATCCTGATAATGCGTTAATCTCTTCGTTCAACTAAACTTGCTCGTCTTATCAGTTAAGCTGCGTAATTTTTCTTTTTCATAAATTATTTTCGTGGACAAAATATGCGCGAGAAATGCAACCGCGTGTGACATAAAACTTCCTGTTCAATAAATACCATCTGAGTGGACCGTGCAGTTACCAGTCATAATTTCTTTTACTTTGACTATGTTTTATCGATTGTTAACGCTGACAACACGGATGATCATTATTCTCATCAAACAATATTGTTTCTTGAGTGCTTTTTAATTGAAACCAAGTCAAAAGGTCCTAGTAAATGATAGATATGATCAGACTGAGATAAGTAGAAAGTGATAAATTTGCCAAATAAGAACACAATTATCTTTGCGTATTTGTCCCTACCATTTAATTATTTTGTTTCATACAAAATACAGAATATATATATGTATGTATATATATATATATACATTCTGTATTTTGTATGAATACAGAATATATATATTCTGTATTCATATATAAGAAAATTATATCATATATATATATTCTGTATTCATATATAAGAAAATTATATCCAATCAAGAAATCAATAAAATTGAAGCATCCAAAGGATAGTGACATTGCCACATAACAATTACTCAAAGACCTTTACTTATTCTCTTTGAATCAATTCTAGATTAAAAGAACGTCCAACACATCTATTACACTCTGACCTCAATCAACTGAACTGCAACATAAATTTAATCAGGCCTTTCCGGGGCATTTCTTACATTGGTTCCATAGACGCTTATCAGTAGGTTCATTTGCTCTGAAAGAAAGTCTACACAGAATATGGAGGCGATCGTTTTCGAGTTTAGAGCCATTTTAACACTAATTAATGCGTCTAAGCCTTAATTATTTTGAAACTCAAACAAATTGTTTACATTGAATCCAATATAATATTCGTTTAATGTCCCGTTTTTGGTTGGAACGGAAGCACCTTCACCAACAAAGAACCTGTATCTCCGCGTCTCAATTCTCATCGATTCAACACATGCTTTCTATTAATCGACTATCTTTGGTTTTATATTAAAAAAAAAAAAGTGACAACAACCACTTCTCACTCCAGAATAAAATTCTGTCTCGGATCTAGATTAAATGGAATATTTTTTTACAATGAAGCAAAGTAATAAATCAAACCCATCACCATCTCATTATTTTATATTAACTTTATATGATCTTTGTATAATCTACATGCACATCGGTTTCAGAACAAGCATTATGACTGCATGAATCGGTGCTTTTTCATTTAAATACGTATGCATGCATTAATGTAGAAATAACGTGATTCACACTGTCGATAACACTTTAATTCAACCTGATCACTAATGTTAACTGAAAGACAGTCTGGTAGAATTTTTATCAAGCAAACACAGGTCCCCCGTTGCTTGATGACAGCGTAATTCTCGTCTCGATGGGAGCTGATGACTTTTGCAATATAAACCATTTTAAAGAGAGGGACACTCCCGGAGATGCTGTCGTGCAATTGGGCAAGCCGTGTTCTTGGAGTGCTTTAGACAAGAACGGTCAGTATTCGGACACTGGTCTAATCTAGCTGTGTTTGAGGAGCTTAAAGGGGGCTGACTAAGAAGACATATTCTTTTCACAGAAGAGGAATTCTCAGTAGGGACACATGTCGTTAACAGTCGCATATTTCCTGTCTATTTGATGAACGTTATTACATTCACAAAAGATCGATAAGATGGACTATAACAACGATCCCAGTCGTGATTATATTATTAGCCTAACACTGAGTTCAGCTTCGTCAAGAAGAAATATATGATATATATTGAAAAATAATAAATAGCTTAAATTAAAAAAAAATAACTAAGATTTTCCTATACCCTTTTTTAACCATTATTCAGCTAAAAAAAAAAAATTTATGTTTCTTTATTAAAAAAAATGTTTTCGAGTTTCCATGATTAAAAACGACTTATGAACCCTTTATGATTAATCAAAAAAGAAACAATACGCCAAAACTTTCGTTAACACTAATTCCACGTATAAGACAGAAAATTTTGACAGAGAGAGAAAAAAAGTGATATATTTTAGGGCTGACTGCATTCAAACCTGATACAGTCGCAGCTTTTGATCATGGCCCACCGACTTTACTGGTACTCTACGACTACTTGCTATTTTTTTTTTTTTTAATCGTTTCACCCCGAGCAAGGCGAAAATGCAACTGATGTGCAGGGGACTACATAAGTGTAAAAAGATCAATTAGGAGAGAGTGAAGAGGAAGACGAACCAGTTAGAAAGGGGCAATAGAAAGCTGAGAATGCAGGTGTGATGACAGTTTCAAAGGTGGAGCAAGCAAGTAGTCAACTTTGTGCATAATATAGCTAAAGTTAACTAAATATTTCTCATTGTATAAAAAAGTGATAATGAAAACCCAAATTATCAAATAATTTACTTTGAAAAAGTTTCATTACATAAATGAAAATCAGAAAAAAAAGATTGTCAGCACAGAAAAAATGGGATTGTTTATACCGAAAACCAATTTGAAAATGGCCCCGTAAGTTCTCATTTAACTGAAGTGTTTCCTTTTATTTTATTTAAAAACGATGCGTGAAATGGTACATTTTAAATTAATCATAAAATAGTTCATAGGAAAAAAGTCGCATTTATCAACTTATGATAAACTTTTCTTTGAAATTTGGAATATCGCTTAAAAACTGACCATAATCCAGTGGGCGTTATTGAATATTTGAAGAAAAAAATTATCTATCAATGTCTCGGGCATATTTTCACTTCAACTGATTTTAACTTTTCATATTTGTTACTATATCCAGTTTATTAACTTTACATTACTAACTTTTTCACGGTTACACTTGAACGTTAAAATACAATTTTTTTAACTTGTATCGTCATAAAGTTGGCAATTTATATGGAACTTATGGAATAGCTTATATACATTCTCTACAGTGAGGGTTTCGTGTTAATCTTCATTTTAGCTACGTTAGTGTCTGTATACTCTATCAGGTACGTTAAAAAATGATCGTCGATGTTATTACCGGGAAAGACAAAAGGTTCAACAGAATTAAACAACAGATAAACTGTTCTTTTCTCAATGAATTAGAGATGTTTGATTTATTGAACGGTATTCCAAAAACTGTAAACCTTATTAATATGGATCTTCCACAGCTGTAAAGCATTGTATTCATAAGAATATACCCAAGCACCTTTCGTTTATCATTTAATTATTTCAAAACTTCTGACCAACAAGCGCACCAAAATAATAATTGATTCACGAAATGTTACAATTCCATCATTCGTTTTAGCTTTTTTCCCTTCCTAGTTACTTAAATAATGGCGTCGATGCGGAAGCAGACAGAATTAATCCGCTAAAAATGGTTTTAGTAGAACGCACACAAGAAGGAATAAAAAAGAAATAAGAAAATAATGAAAGCAATGTAAAAATTGTTCCGCCTTGGAATCTCAGACCCTATTTTGTAATGGCAATCATTAGCTTCCTTGAAAATTCACTGCTTGGAAGCGAACATTATGTTTAGGAATTTTTCCCGCCAAACCCTCTTTATGCTGTATGTATTTAACAAATGAATATTTATCTTAAACATTCCGTGAGATAGATAATGAATCCGAAGAAAGTTGATACATAGGCGACCCAATTCAATACTAAAATCAAATTATTTGATATAAAAATATCTGAAATGTCGCAAAACCAAAATGTCTCATCATCGTTATAATTAGTATTCAAATACATTTCTAGGGAGTTTAAAGACGTCTCTTCATTCCGACGTGAAATTATTCAAATCAGCTCAAACTTGCTCGGGGATAAAAAGAAAATATTTTACACAAGAGAAAGGAGATTGGAAGAGGTGGTGTTGTAAGGGAGAAGGAGTAGAAGGAGTAGGAGGATGGCGGTCGGACAGTACAGTAAGGTCTGTCTCTCCAAGACACGGCGACCCGAGTCCAGGGAAAATAGACACAGACGACAGCAAACTCGCTTGCAGTTACGTGGCCCATTTTATATTGGTAAATTCCATTCTAACTGAACCCGCAATAGGCTTCAGAGAACAGAGATAAGAACTAAATATTTCGGATTCCCCAGCCGGTTCTCTACAATAGAGACATTTATTGATCAGTATTTGGGTCACTGGGAAGAAAGTGAGAATAGAAAAACAGACAAAAAGATTGAAATGGTTATATATTTGAAATATAAAATATTAAACAGTTCCTTTTAGTAGTAGTAAATAAAGTCAAAATGAAAACTGTAGAAAAAAAATATCTTAGTTTTAAATCGAATATAAGACAAATTGGGATCCATTGCATAGCACAAATCTGTGCATCACAATCACAACAAAATGACAAGAAGCCACTTACTTTTTTTTTTAGAGAAATAAAACACAACACTAACAGGGCTTTGCATTTTAATCTTACGATAATTATCGCTGCGACAATGAAATAAATAGAAACATTTAAACTTTATATCGACACAACAGCCGGAGAGCAACATTCGAAACATGAGAAGCGATAAAAGAAAAAAGGGGTTTTAGAAAAATACCATTATTATTTGACATGGTAGTTTATAATATTTCTTTCTTAATGCGCTGTTGTTAGTCAACCAAATTCTATCGTTTTGTTATTATCTTAAAAGTACTAGATTTCAAATCAATACCAGTGAAAATAACTGATGAAAACGGTGTACAGGTTGTATTTGGCGAAGGAAAAGAATTTAAGAAAAAACATTTTTTTCAAAAGGTGTTTTCCATAATGTTAAGTAGGTAAAGAAAATATTTATTGCAAATATTTCGGTTTTTAAGTTTATTTCGGTTCTTTTTAACTTTCCAATAATAAAATACTTGAATTCAACGGACGCAAAAATACTGGTGCCGATTGAGTAAAAACACAGATTTGACAATTTCCAAAAATAACAGGGACTTGATAAATCGAAATACCGATAAATTACTTTAAAAAATGCAGATGCGTATGGATGGAACAATTTTATTTAATAATTAATTTCCTTCACTTCATTTATTTATTTCTGCTTTTGAATATTAAGGGTGTTTAAACTTTAAACAGTTTTAAAATCTGAAATAAGTTAATGCGCGGTAAAAAAAAAAAAAAAAAAATTAATGAACTATCAGGAAAAAATTGACAGAATCAAATCAGCGTCATTTTAAAAGTAAAATTCGTCACCTGTAAATTTTATGTTGGAATGACAAACCAAAAATGTCGGTTTTTTTAAAACATGTGAAGAAGGTAAGAATGATGAATAAAAAACAAATAGAAAGTTGTTTCCAGCATAAAAAAAATAATGTTTTTGTTCCGACACTAAGGGAGTGCAGAACATTTTATAACCTGAACCATCTCCGTATGTGGATACAGGTGCAATACATTAGAAACAAGCAGTATAAAACAACTGGGCCACTTTTAGTTTGAAGAACTAAAATCTTTCACCACCCCTAATAACATTAATTTAATTCACTTTGTTGGTTAATTAAAAATCGGCTTTATTTTGCACACTACAGTTGTTAAATACTAAAAAAAAAATGTTTAAATTAAAAAAAAAATCTTACACCTGGAAACAATTATACGACGAGGTTAAGCAAGAAAAATAAATATGTAAATATTGAAAATGAATTAAAAATTCAATCGCTCTTGATTTTTTTGCACAGTGTATACGTGCGCTAGTGTAAATATAACACTAAGGAGACATGTGTCACATGCACAATTTCTATGTGTAGCCTGGTTGCGCGAAATGTCAATCACCATTCGCTTTATATTGAATACCACTGTAGTAGTAGGAGCTGCAACATTTTGGTGTGTAGGATCGTGCCTACCTCTTGTCTTCCAGTCGACCATCTTCAGACTTTTATTTAAAGGAAAATGAAAACGGACACATTAAAAATATATATATATGGAAATGTTTAATAAAAAAATTAAATATAGCCTCAAAAATGTTTACGGGTTTTTAAATTATTTTCCAAACTTTTTTCTTCTTGAGCGGAAGAGGTTTTTAAGGGTACAATAAAACAAAGGACCTTAAGAATGCAATCAAGATATTTATCACTACTGCTGCTGCTATTATTATCATTACTATTTCTATTATTATTTTCTGGGTTTCTTTATAAATTAAAGTATAAAAAAGTAAACAATTTAATAAGCAATCGGTTTGGTAAATACGCTTTTTACGTATTTTTATGTCGCATAATGTAATGATAATATTTATAATAAAAATTTTAAAGCTCAAACTGACGGCAGCAGATACGTTTTTATAGCCTGCTGGAATATTAAAGGTTTGAACTTGTGACTAGCAACTTGAAAAATAAATAAATAAACTGCTGACACATTTTTCTAACAATGACGGGTATCAATGACGGGTATCAGATCATCCAAGAAGATTAATATTTTTTTATTATTTTTTATATTGTATTTTTATTTTTAATTGCCGTCGACCCGAATAAAAAGTTATTAAGATATTTTTTTTTATTATCAAGATTTTTTAAATTAGTGCTAACTGAAGAAAAATGATATGAAGAAAAAAAAAGCAAACAAAAATAACTTTGAATTATTGAAATATTTGCTCCCAGAGATGGAAAGAATCTTTGCATTGTTCAAGATAAAATTTATGGAATGTTCACTCAACTCAACACTTTAAAGTCCAAAGCTAGGCATTTCAATGTGGGTGCTGAAGTTATATATATTGATACGTATATCATTTTTTTTAATTTTTTTAAGGCAACGAATATAAGCGCCGGATAAAAGGGGTCTAAAAAAGAAAAAAAAAGTTGAGGATGACTAACTTTTTAACTAGATCTCATCAGTACGAAAGGGAAAAACGATTTTTGGAAGAAAACAACACAGCATCAAATGCTTTTAAAGGTTTGTATAAGAAAGCAGATATCTGCAGTAAGCAGAGATGTTTATCATGACAGTTTCCGAAAATGAAAAATGTCGCACAGTATCAACTTAACAATACCAATGGCTAAAAAAAGATTTCGAATGAAGAAAGAGTGCAAATCTAAAAAATAAGCAGTTGATATGCAAAACCAAAAATAAATGGTGTTTTTATTTGTATATGAGTTATCTTTCAGGAAGAAAGCTATAACTGCATGCACACATCTCTTCAAATTTCGAAACTACGACGACGATGACAATGATAAAAATTGGGGAAAATAATGAGCCAAGGAGACAAGGCATCACAGCCTCTGCTGCCTCCTCCTTCGTTGTCGCCGTCTCCCAATCCGTTAAATTTCTCCCTACCCAGGTTTCTTCGAATGCGATCAATTCACAGGTGTGGTGGTAATGTGAATATTGGCCGACAAAAGATAAAATTCTTTATGGAAATTACAATGCTATACTTCCGAGTAAAACTTTCTCCGATCGGAAAAGTCATCTTTTTCTCGGATCGATATTATGGAGTTTTCCTCTTCTTTGCTGTCTATTCTTTCTCTTCTCTACACCCCCTCCACATTCTCACAAACACATACACTGTTCCTCAACAGCATCGCTTGTCTATCAAGCATCACAAACTCACTGTGAAGAACAGATAAGACGACGACGATGAGAGATGAAAGAAAAATGAATGGATAGATAGACGATATTGGGCGATGAAAAATGAATTTTTAGTTTTTTTAGCCTTCCTTGAAAAAAAAAAAGTATTTAAATAAATCGCTTTCATTTCACGCATCTTGACTATTTTAAAATTAAAGGCGTTTGTTTTTCTTTAACTTGGGAAATGGGCTTATGATTGCCCTTAAAAACCTAAACTGAAAGTAAAAGAATGTTGAAATGCACAGAGGAATGTTAGATTTTTAAAATAATGGAACCAATGAAAACAATGGAATAATTCGCGCCGAGGAATTCTCCCTCTCGAGTCTTGTTTATGATTTTCAAAACCATTGTCAATAAACCTAAATGTTGGAGATGATAAATCGAATAATATCAATTTTGTGAAGCTTTTTAGTCACATACAGATACGTAATGTATGCAAGAGAGGAAGGGTTTTGGGGTTTTTTTGTTTTTTGTTTTTTTTGTCAAAAGAGAAATATTTAGAGAATTTTATAAGGAGCAGTTCAACATTAAGGTTTTAGGGTACATTAACTTTTAAAACATTTACGTTGATAGTTTTTGAACTAAAAACGAGTGTTTTCATAGGAATGCATTTCAAATGGTAAATAAAAAAGCTAAACCATTTTGTTTTGTTGAATTCCAATCCGAATCTGTAGAGAGAGAGAGCGTCCTTTTATTATGACACTAAAACCGAATTTAGAAACTTTAAAAACACGGAAACTCGTGATTGCGAAAAATTAACACTAAAACTTTTTTTTTTAAATATCTTTAATTTTTATGAAGAGGTTTAACTAAATAACAAATAAATAGTATATAAAATTTTACATAAGTAACAGAAAATAACGGATAATTTAGATAAAAAAGTAACCAACAGCTGAAGTTTTGCATCAAGTAAAATCCTAAATTTAAAATAAATTATAAAAAGTAAAAGAGAAGAAAAAAAACAAAAAACAAACAAAAGTAATAGTTAGACAGAAAAGCAATATTTCAGCTAAAAATGTTTTAAATGATAGCTAATCTCTTTGAATCAGCATACAATTTTTAAATTTTAATGATTTAAAAATGAAAAAATAATAAAAGTAAAACTTAAAACGGAAATCCAAACAAACGTAATATTTATTTACTAATTAGCCGGTAACCTGTTCTCATTCAGTTGTTTTTTTTTTTTTTTACACAGGTTTGTTAGACAAATTTAACTTGTTTATTCTCGACAATTCCGTGAATTTCCTTACCTATCTCCTTTGTTCGTAATTACAAACTTAGTTAAATTTGGTAATAATGGCAAAGTGCATTTTAGTTTAAACTTGGAATAAAAATATAAGAGAACATCAAACAAGAAACATTTTTCCCTGTTTTTCGGTAATATTTTTTAAAGAAAGACAAAAGATGGAAAAGCCTAAACTATCGAAATAATATATTTTTTAGTCTCTACACACTAATGATTTTGTGGTGAGAATTTCATCTGTTACGAAATGGGGAATGTCCATTCGACAAGTTAAAAAAAAAAACGTATAACGGACATTTCTCATAAAGACAAACAAAATAATTTATAGGTATTTCTTGAGGAATACTTAATTTTTAGTCCAAATTAAAAACAAATAACATTGTTTTTCTTTTTAAGTGCGAAAAAAAAAATCACTATCAAATTGATTCGGAGACACGGATGTACAAAAATTAAATATCAAATTATTTACAGTGCATTTTAAATTGAATTTAAGTCGGACAAGCACAAAGCATAAGAAAAAAAACTTATTAAAAGAAAGAATAATAAAATCAAACTCAAAGCAATAACAAAGCAGGAAGGGTCATAAATGAAAAAAATAAATAAATAAAAATTACGATATTTACGGACGTAATAGCCAAAAAAAGACATATATACAATGACGTTCATAAGAAAAAGGCTGATTTGATTTTTACTTTGGAAATTACTTACATTGGATTTGAAGCATTCCAATAAAAAGGTAAGCGCTTTCCACTATCAACCATGTCAAGCATGGACATAGCAAGTGGCAGCAACAATGTAAGGTAGTGAATGAACCAGGGCATCCTACGGTACACCCGACTAAGAACAGTTCCGACTAGGCCCATTTTTCTGTCCGTTATTCATTGACGATCGAAAAATTCAAGTAATACGGAATGCCCCTTACACACAGGAAGGAACACAAAAGTTTTCTTTTGGGAGAGAAACAGACAAAGAAGAATAAGGTCCAAATTTTCTCCGATGTCGTATGTAATGTATTGTAACACCCGGGATTTTATTTCGTTCTTTGTGATTCCAGGAGACAGTGAAAGAATGAGGAAAATATCCACGTTTCTTTTTAAAAAGGGGAAAAATCCTTCGCGTCGTTATAGGAAATTCAGGGGGGAAAAAGAATCCAGGATCGAATTTCGTTAAATTTTTAAAAAGGAGAAAATAAAATAAAATAATAAATAAATATATTTATATGTACATATGTATATATTGTATATAGAGAAACACCAGGTTTGATTGTGGTGTAATCTTAAATTTACCTAATTTAGCTTGTTATTAAATTAAAAAAAAAATGTTAAAAATTAAAAATATCTGCAACTGTTTTGAATATTGTTGCTTCAATAAATAAGTTTCCTTTTTTTTTTTTTTCCAGCTCCTTCAAAAACTACAACTTACGTTGTAGCGACAGTCTGTCTATTTTATACATTTTTATAGAAAAATCCGTTTAAGGGCTCTTTGAAAACAACTATTATATTTTCCGTACTTTTTCCAAGACCTACACTGCCTGTGAACTTGACAAGTCGTTTCCTTAAAACACAGCCTTTTTTTTTTTCTTCTTCCTCCTGATAACTTTTTTTTTTTTCCGTTTAAAATGTTTCCTATAAATTTAGATATATATTCGTGTGTGAATGTATGTAAATGTTTATCCCTGTTGTTGTGTAGAGTCAAAGGAAGGTGTGTTGGATTGTTTCAAAGGCTGGCTTAGCAAGTCTATATAAAACTCTTCTATTCTACATTCTCTTAATGACGATGCCGTCCGGATCTAGCTTGCCTGCACCTTCGAACGGATTCTGTCTCTCAAACTAAAGAAGAGAATAGAAATATGCTCTGCTTCTTTCTACGCCTCCTCCTCCCTTTTCTTCTTCCTCCCTTTTTCTCTTCTCTTCTCTCACTCCGTCAGTGATAGCATGTGCTCCTCAGTACGTATTTGTACATATTGTATATGTATTGATGTGTGCACCTACTATTTTATGTGCAGCTTTATATATGTGTATATATATTTATATATATATATATGTGCATGCGTGTTTGTAACTTAAATTTCCGTTTTTCAATCTATATATATTTTTTAATAAAACTTGTGTTGAACTTCTAACTAATTTTTAAAAAACTAAAACTACAAAACTATAGATCTTATTATGTAAGAGCGACAGTTTCTTTTCCTTTTTGTCCGTTGAGCGAAAGAAACACCGCTTTTTTTTTTTTTTTTTTTTTTCTAAATTCGCGACTTAATTTCCGAAGCACAAGTTGCCTTGTATTACTAAACTACTAGCATTTAACAGAGACTACGACTATGACGACTATGACGACGACAAGCCGGCGAGTCGTATAGTCGAAGCTCACCACGCCACCACCACACATGCCAGTGTTAAAGGCAGGATCAATATCTGAACAAAATAATAGAGAGGGGGTGAGGAGAAATAAAGAATAGGAGTGATAGTAAGAGGTGGATTAGTTAAAGAGAGTTAAGAGAGGCACAAGACCAAAGACAGAGGTAGTGGACGGAACAAAATAAAGGATCTAGGGAGGGAAAGAGAGGAAGTTAAGGTGGGAGTAATAGATAGATATATAGATAGATAAGAGAAAGAGAGAGAGAGAGTGATAGACAAATAGAGTAAGGAAACAGAGAGTGAATGGGATTTACAAATTAAATATGATTTAAAGATGAAGAAATATATACATTTAGAAAAAGAGCGAAAAGACAAATTGACGGGAAAAAAATTACAGGTGTATTTAGAGGAGACAGAAAAACTGACAGACAGGTGGACTTGAAAAAGAAGTTAAACAGAGAAACACGATGTTCAAACAAGAGAAGTAGAAGAAGAAAAAGAAGACGTTTATAGAGAGGGTACAATTAGAAAGGGAGAGAGACGTGTTTTTGATAGGGGGTGAAGAGTGGACGCATTCGACGAGAGTGAGAAGAGATAGTGAATGAGCGGTAATGATGTTTTAAGAAGAGAGAGGTGTATGATAAAAGAGATGCAGAGGGTTTCATTCTGAGAATCAGCGGCGAGGAAAGAAAGACCGATACATTTGTACAGCGAAACACTCAGGAGATGAAAACAGATATACACATTTATAGAGAGTGGGGGTTATAGGAAATTAAAACTGGAAGAACGACATAGATGTCTTAGAGAGAGTGAGCAATGACAATGGAAAAAAAAGTGAGTCGGCATTTGGGCGGGTGGGGGGGAAAGAAAGAAACGAGAGGAAGAAAGATACTATCATCAAGGTTCAGTCACGTCGTTCTGTGTGATTGGGAAGTGGTAGTGGTGGGGTAAAGAGGATGGGTAAGGGGGGTTAAAAGAGAGAGAGAGAAAGAGAAAGAGAAAGGAAACAATCATCAACACACTGACTGGGTCACGTGACAGTCTTCTCCTCCGCCTCCTCCAAGTTTCTCAGAGTTGCCACCACCTCTGCCATAGCCAAACCTCACCAAAAACTACTATTACGAGTACGACTAATACAATTGTTGATGATAACGATTACGGTGATGATGACGATGATGATGATGATGATGTGGAGGATGAAGTTAAGCAAAAGAGATATCTTTCTTTTACTTCTTTTCGACAATTGAATGGGAACCTTTCCACCCCCCCCCGACTACACTACTTTTTTTTTTCTTTCTGAAGCGTCGTCCAGTTTATCTGTTTGTATAAACCGCACATAGTGACACTACGTTACGATATAGTACATTACAACCAAATAGAAGAGTAAAAAAAAAAATACAATAAAATAAAGGTAATATTGTGATAGACGCATTTTAGTTTTAAACAGGTTTACGCATTTATTGTGTAGACACGCACCTTAAAGCACTTCAAACGCACACAAATTTGACAACAGACGCATCCATCTCTATGAGAGAGAAAAAGAGAGAGAGAGAGAAAGTGTATCTTGAAACAGTAACACACTGACTGTGGAGTCGAGCCGAGCACGCGCGTATGTACGTATATGTGTACGCGCGCCAAAAAGGCGTACGCATATGAGAATCGAGATTGCTAGTGCCTGTAAGTTCGTGCATATACATTTTTACAGACAAGCATGTATCGCCTAACTTTAAGTTTTTACATTTAAATGTGAGTTTTGTAACGCACATTATTATACAACATTCACATTCACCGCTTTTTTTTTTTTTTAAGGATATGCTAATTTTTTGAAAGAATCTTGCTTCCAAATACGAACACATAGTGTCGCTCGTTAAAACTCATATATACGCACATTAATGAATGCATGTACAGATGCGCAAAAGTAACGCACGCAATACTCACATTCATGAGCGACACTCACAGGTGCGTAAAACAGAAGCATAAAGTACACATACACAGCAACTCATAATTTTGTCTATTTAATTCAACATTCACAGAAGCGACAATCCATATTCCATAGCATCACAAAACCTACATTATTATCAAGACGTATGTGTGTGTGTGAGAGAGAGAAAGAGAACGCAATGCACACAAAAATGTATAATATGGATGCAGATTGCAGACGGACACACATTAGAGTCTAATGTGTGTCCGTCTAATGATTAGACAGTCACCACTACTGACCAGTAGCATATTTAGATACAGTGATGATGGTATATAAGAAAAAAACTTTAGTATTCTATTGACATACAATCATATACTGACTATGACCCTTACAATCTTTTTACCTCTCTCTCCCTCTCTCTCTAGTGAGTCTCACACGCTCACACGGACGTTTTTGCTCTGAAATGCACGCACTGATGAACAGAGAGACAGACAGAAGTTACACAAGCTTCAACATTTTTGGTAGGAATACGCAGACACACAGACTGCAGTTTAAACTGTCATTCGCCTTTCTCACACACACATACACAAACACACGTGCGTATACTTACACACAGGCGAGCCTGTGGAAACATTTATTCAAAGAACCAGACACAGTAGCACAGTTCGATCTACATTTCACACAGACGTATTTTGAAAACAACAAACACACATAGACACACACATTTTGCAGACATAAAAGGGATTTAGTACAAATTAAAATGAGCGCACTCAAAACCTTGCACACAAACTTTTAAGTATATTTGCGTGCGTGTGTGTGCGTGTAGATACGTACACGCTAATGTTGATACACATGCATTCGTTCAAAGAAAGGTTTACGCGTGTGTTCATAGTTATTAATTTTAATTATTCATTTATTTTGTATTTTAAGAAAGAAAGCAACAACGTGAGAAGGAAAACAGAACAGTGCAAAATGACAGAAAAAATTTGAAGAAAGCGAACAGAATAAAGTAGGAAAGGAAAGGGACAAACGGGAAAGAAAAGGGAAAGTAGGAGTGAGAAAGTAAAAAGCAGAAAGAAAGAGTAAAGGGAAAAGATAGGGGGAAAAAAAAGAGGAAGAAAAGAAAAAAGCACACACTAGAGAGGGTGTAAGACGTGTAAGAGGAAGTAAAAAGAAAATTGGAAAGAAAATAAAAGGGAAAGGGTAGTAAAAGATAAATAGGAATGGGAAGTAAAAGACCAACAAGAGAAAGTAGAGCACGAACGAGAGTGGAGAGTAAAAAAGTGTTGAGAAGAAAGGCAAGAAGAAGGTGGCAGAAAGGACAGGCAAACAGACAGAGAGAGAGAGAGAGAGAGAGAGAGAGAGAGAGAGAGAGAGAGAGAGCAAGTTAAGCCGAGCGAAAAAAGGAAAGAAAAACGTCAAAGAAAAAAAGCCAAGACAGCAAAGCAAATAAGAAAAAAACAAAAGAAAAAGAAAAAGACAACCAAGAAAAGAAAAGACAACAGAGAAAAGAAAAAGACAACAGAGAAAAGAAAAAGACAACAGAGAAAAGAAAAAGACAACAGAGAAAAGAAAAAGACAACAGAGAAAAGAAAAAGACAACAGAGAAAAGAAAAAGACAACCAAGAAAAGAAAAAGACAACCAAGAAGAGAAAAAGACAACCAAGAAGAGAAAAAGACAACCAAGAAAAGAAAAAGTAACGAAAAAAATCAGCAAAGAAAACACTGGAAGATGGACAGAAAAATCAGAGAGAGGGGGGGGGCGGAAAATGTGGAATAAGTTACAAGATAAAGTCGAGGTAATGAAGAAGAAAGAAGGAAACACGAAAATGAAATTAATTTTGAAAATAAGTAAAAACGAAAAAAGTAAAGATTATAGCAGTTGACAAGCGAGGTGGACCTGAATTTAAAAAAAGGGAACGACACAACGATGACAGAGGAGATTTTTAAGATGAACGAAAAAGAAGCGACGGAGAGTATCTCAAGATTTCGCGTTTGTCACAAAAACTATCTTTGTCATCTTTCTTTCTCCATAGACACG
The DNA here is from genome assembly GCA_037127315.1 of Ascarosepion bandense. Taxonomy (NCBI): domain Eukaryota; kingdom Metazoa; phylum Mollusca; class Cephalopoda; order Sepiida; family Sepiidae; genus Ascarosepion; species Ascarosepion bandense. The sequence continues at coordinate 10,763,614 of JBBBDQ010000145.1, forward strand.
CGCACTCATAGTACGCGCGAGCACGGGCGTGTGTGTGTGTGTGTGTGTGTGTGCACGCGCGTGTGCGTCGGGGTTACTTTGTATTTAAAAGAGAAAACAGAAAAGCAGACTCTTTCATTGTTCTAAACAAGACTATGATCCTTGGATATTTAGACATAAAAGCTTGTCTTAGAGATGCACCTGCACAGACACTCTTACAGGCAGGCACGGGCACGCGCACACACACAAATACGCGTGAGCACGCGCACACACACATACACACACACACACACAGAAACAAAAAAAAAACTAAGAAGAGTAACATGTTCAATACTGTTTTATGTAATTCCCCTCGAAAAAAAAAATCTCATGAGGTGTTATAAGGACAATTATTTTTTTTTCTCTGATACAATCCCAATGGTTTATAGTATATAAATACTGAAATAAAAAAATAAAAATAAAAAAATTGCAGGGACAGATGAGTGGGGTGCCTAAAATTGTAAGACTTTTAATTTTTAGCAATTCAGAAATACAGATTCTTTTATTTTTGAAAAAAAAATTAATTTAATTTTAGTTTTAAAAATATAATTTCTCTTATAACTTTAATGATTTAAAAAATAGACATTTAAAGTGACAACAACCTTTTTACTATCTACTTTTTAAGTTGGTAATCTAACACATTTTTGTTTATTTTCTGCTTTAAAAATGTTTTGTGATCTTTTAATTTGCTTGGGTTAATTATCAGAATATGTATTTACAGCAATCTTCATTTTCCTTCAATGCAACTCTAAAATAATATTAAAATTTTGTTCATAGAATGAAGTCAATTGAAAAAATCCCTAAAGGACTACCACCCATTATCTTAGTATGAGTGAACACAAAGAAGTTTTCAGTTCAACCCATTTAGCAAAAATCAGTATTGTACTCTCTGGTCACTGAAATACTGATTTTGGAATATAGATCTTTTCAGCACCTCCTCAGAAGACAAGTGACAACAATGTGGTCATATAAAACTGACATCTTTACTGTACTACTGAATATTATAATAATAATAGTGATAATGTGTAAATTTCACTAAATTTCTTCTTCATTTTTTTTTTCCAGTTGTTCAATTATTAAAATTCAGAATTATATTTAGTTGCTGAAGTAGAGAAGAAAAGTAAAATCATGCTGAAAATGGTGGAAAATTCTCAATATGAAACAAAGTGAAAACCAAAAAAACAACAACAACAAAAACAAAAACCCTGGAAAATATTGTTGTCAGGAAGTTAACAGAAAACTTTAATAATAAATGCACAAGGAATGATCCATAAGTCCATAGCCTGACAAGCGCTGACTTAATATCGATCTGAAATTTTTGCACTGTGTAATGTGTAATCTATATTATTAATATACACCACTAAATTAA
>JBBBDQ010000145.1:10767500-10770000 GCA_037127315.1 Ascarosepion bandense
TTTTCAGCTGACTATATATATATATATATATATATATATATATATATATATTGTAACAAAGTTGTGGAACTCGTAAGTTTTTTAACCTGCTGTTCATGCATTTACTTTTATAAAGAGTGCTCTATACATACGTAGAGCATTTAATAGTTGTTACAATGGTTTATAAATTCATAGTATCACTACACAAAAATTTTCGCATTTCAACTTCGTCACCCGATGAGAAGCACCTAATAGGTAGCTTTTAAATGCGAAAATTTTTGTGTAGTTATACTATGAATTTATAAACCATTGTAACAACTATTACAATATATATATATATATATATATATATACACACACACCCAACAGGAGTTATCTCCCTTGCACCGGTGATGCCAGGTAATAGTGTTTTCTTATGACAATGGCAGACTGTTCATAGATGTTAACTGAGATAAAAGAAATAAAAGACTGACTCTGAAAGGTTAGAATGCAACAACCATGAGTCGGAGAATATATATCTAAAAACTCAAATAAATAATGAACAAAATATATCATCAATTTTTGACAACATAAGTAAACATGTTAGTAAAGTTATAATGGAAATTAATATTTCATTTAAACAAATCAACAAAGTAATTTAACTGACAAGTCAATATTTTGGTGTTTAAATGTTTTAAACATAAAATTGTTGTTACTGTCACATTATTACATTACCCAAAAATATCTTTTTAAAAAATGCATTTTAATAATTTAATGAATAACAATAGCTGGGTTTGAACTCTTATCCCTTTCATAAAATGGCCATTTGATAAACTTTATAAAATACATTTGTATCATAAATTTTATTTTGTTCATTTATCAACATTTATACGAGTCATAAGGAGATTCGGGTTTCTTTTTTTCTTTCCTTTACAACTTTAATAGCTTCAAAGTGAAAATATTTTTACAATTTCAGCATCATCTTCAGTATAATTAATTTTCTAAGCACTGCTTAGATGTGGCACAAGGCTGAATGCATGGAGTACTCAGTGAGGACTGAACTCACTACTCAGTCATAATAGGTTCTAGCAAGGCAAGCCTGCTAACCATTACACCATGCTAAGGTGCCCTCATCTTCTGTATAATCAGTATTATCACCATCAGCAAATAAAGTTAGCTGTCATTTCCAGACATAAATAGCCATTAAAAAAGTTAACATCTCTCTATTGATCTTTGACTATTTTTTAAAGTAAGCTTCTGTGAATTATTCCCCCTGTATTTTTTTTTTTTTTTCATAAACAAATGTTTCATGTAAATTTTAGTGATATTTGAATGCGAATTTACCTTTGATAGTCACACAGAAAACCAAGGTTCAAAGACAATTTTGATAAAATATTTGAATGAATCAAAGTAGATGAACAAAGATTAAATTAAATTTCTAGTGGTTTTTATAAATATAATAAAAACTATATATAACTATAGGCTTATTTAAACACTGCTTTTTTAAGTTTGTGAAAACTGTTTATTCAAGGAAGAACAAAAATATATTTAATAAGTTTACAGGTAACTTTAAATATTAAAAATAAACTTGAAATTTGCTTATTTTTTTCTTGACCATTAATTTTTTACAAACTTTAAAAAATGTTGCATTCTGATTTGCATAAAGTTTGCAAAATCTAATAGTTGATCTTCAGAAAATAAGTGTAATTTTCTATTTAATCACCATTAATGACATTTTGTGAACCATTGGCAGAAGTCATGAACCTGAACTTTCCTGCATCATGCTCTGAAAGTTATCAGATTCATTCACTAGTCATTTTGAGTAACCATGAAAAAAAGTGAGGGTGATGTTGTGCACATACATCTCTTTCAATTTGAAACAAAAAACAGGAAGTGTAATGCATACTAAATAGAAGAGTTGAAGACAAAGAAATTGAATCATTAGCCCATTAATGCCTACAATAAAATCCATTATTTATTATAAAATAAAAATAAAAATCCAGTATTAATTATAGGTATCTAAAAATATCTGCTATGAATTAAAATACTTAATTTATAATTGTTTATATATATATATATATATATATATATATATTAAATACTCTATTCATAAATTATACATTAATTGTTCTTAAACTTTATGAGTGCATAACAGTTTATTTTATAATAATAATTATTAAATATAATCTATTTTAATTCATTATATATTTATAGTTACATAATTATTAAATCATTGTAGATATTTATTTATTTGACTAAATCCTTCATATATAAAACAGTATATATATATATATATATATATATATATATATATATATATATAAACTGTTTTATATATGAAGGATTTAGTCAAATAAATATCTACAATGATTTAATAATTATGTAACTACACACACATAAATAAACACTGAAAGAAAAGTATAAGACAGAACTGTTATCATAATTGTATTTTAGTTTAATATTTAGAGCAAAAAAAAAATGAAATATTAATACAATATACACAACCTGTAATTGCAAAATTACTTATAGATGCAATTCTTTG